>CM069136.1:26624975-26652475 GCA_035221665.1 Okamejei kenojei | reverse complement strand
TAAAACTAAATATTTGGAGCAGCACAGGGCTACAAGGAGATTGATAGGTACTTCATTTGTAAGGGTAAAGGTTATGGGGAGGTGGCAGGAGAATGGGGTCAAGAGGGAAAGATAGATCAGCCATGATTGAATGGCGGAGTAGGCTTGATGAACTGAATGGCCTTCTTTTGCTCCTATGAATTATGAATGAATTTATGAAGAGGTAATTGATACTATCTAGTATTATTGATGAGTAGGAATTATTGAGGGATCAATATATTAAAGGCTCTAGGGTACATATTAATTAATAGGGCACACTGTGAATGGCTCGATTGTAATTGTGTTTTGTCTTTCTGCTGACTGGCTATCACACAACAAAAGCTTTTCACTGTACACATGACAATGAACTAAACTAAACTGATTGATATGATAAAAGCATTGTAGAGTCGGATCTCAATATATTTGAGAAAGCAGTTGCTCAATAGACTAATGGTGGTTCTTTGGAAAGACTCTTGGCTCTGATTCAAAGGTTTGTGTAAGCCCACTCCAAGAACTCAGGAACAAAGTACTGGCACGACTACTGCAGAATGGGCATTGCACTGCCAGATGATGCTGTCCTTTGGAGGAGATGTTAAACCTTATCTGTTCACGCAGCTGTTTATAAAAGATCGGGCGATACTGATTCAATGAGAATTGCTGCTCTCCCTATTTGCTGGTCAACAATCATTCCTATCATCCATAGGAACAAAACAGGTCAGTTATCATATTCCTGTCGCACAAATTGATTGCAACATTTCCCATATCATCACAATGACCTTGTTACAAAAATATTTAAGTGGCTGTAAAGTACTTGGGGAAATCTTGGGAGTTGATTTTTTTTATATAGACAAACTGTATAAAATAATATAAAATCTGTATAAAAGAATATGTCTTATTTTTCAGGTCATCTTAACATTAGTTATTTTTCCAGATATTTTGCTGGGAAGTAGTCAGGTACACTGAGACTCATAGGTTGTAAGTTAACAATTTGTAAAATTACTGCTGTTGACATTCTCAAAGCCTAATAAAAGGCTAAGAAAACTTTATCAAAGCCTCAGACTATCTTTGATCAGACTTTACTGGCTCTACCTTGCACTAAATGTTATTCCCTTATCATGTATCTACACACTGTAGATGGCTTGATTGTAATCATGTATTGTCTTTCTGCTGACTGGTTAGAACACACCAAAAACTTTTCACTGTAGCTCGTGACAGTAAACTAAACTAAACTAATACTCTCGTTGGTATATAGTACAGATATATCAGAGTATATCAGAGTATATAGTACAGATTTGAGAAATCAAAAAACAATTTCAGTGTGCAAATAAAATGGGAAATTTACACCAACTAAATAACTAAAACATTTTAGCTAAAAGGTTCATTGAGGATGGACCTAGACATGCTGGAGCCATCTTGGTTCATTGAGTAGAAACAAGGAACTGCAGATGCTGGTTTATACAAAAGGACACAAAGTGCAGGACTAACTCAGCAGGTCAAGTTGCATCTCTGGAGAACATGAATAGGTGACGTTTCAGATGAGGACTCTTCTTCAAACTTTTCGAAAGTTCCTCATATGTTGATGTGTATATTTTTGCTGACAGTCACATGCCAAGGGTTATGACAACACAAATGATTGAATCCCTACTACATTTGTTTGCCTTTGTAGAAACAATTTCTTTAGCATTTCCTCGCAGTACTACAGATCCTTTTGTTTCCATGTGGCTTGCTGGGATAGAAATTTGAATCCATTTCTATTTCACGGTGGGTGGCAGGACGTAGGAAGAACTCTTGTTGGAGATTTGTACTTTTATCGCATGAAGCCAATCTCACAAACTGAGAACAGAATCGACTGGTTTTCATGAAGAATTCCTAACAAGAAGTGAACAATGGCTGACATTCAGGAATTCCATGTTGCTATTTTGTTGTGGCTGTTGGATTTGACATTAAATACCTGGTAGATCTAGAAGGAACTTTGTACAAGACTCACATTGACACAAGTAGTTACTCACAGGCCATTATTCAGAGTCTAGAAATTTTCACATGCTTCCTCTCTATAGGTACAGATTGTGAAAGCTCATTTATGCAGTCATCTTAATTAAGATCTAGATGTGCTATGTATAGAGAGTATAACACACACATAATACATTACAATCCAATGACAAATAATACTGATTCATGTTTTATTAAAATATGTGTGCATTGTAAGACTTTAAAAAATCTCTATAAGGCCATGTTAATTATGGTTATTAATGATACTTCCATTATTCTTTATCGCTGTCAAATCGATTCGGCAAGTACACTTATTAAAACTGTAAGCATTCAGAATTGGATATTCCACTTTTCAAGTGGTTATACAGTATTAATCCAGTTATTCTGATTTGGCTCTATTTTAAATCTGTTTAAATTCATTCGCATACAACAGACAGTAAAATCACAATGGCGAGAAAATTCAGACCTTCCTATGCGAAATGGGCAAGGGCGAGACAGGCATTGGCAGGCTGTCAACTACATGCTTGCAAGTAAAAAAAACTTTGAAAATGTTCAAATTTTAATAGTCATGCAACTTGCTACTTGGCACACTGGCCCACAATGTCCATGCCAAACATTAGGAAACTATCTATTCTGATCCTATTTTCCAATACTAAGCTTCATAGCCTTCTATGCCATTGTGTTTTAAATGCTTACCTACAGTAAATAATACTCAAATGTTGTGAGAGTATTTGGTTCCACCACCAAGTTTAAGGTGAAGGGGAAAACATTTAAATGGAATCTGAGGAGTACCTTTTTCACACAAAGGGTGGTGGGTGTATGGAATGAGCTGCCAGAGGAGGTAGATGAGGCAGGGACTATCCCAACAGTTAGACAGGTACATGGATAGGACAAGTTTGGAGGGATATGAACCAAACGCGAGTTGGTCACGCCTAAGACACTCCTTAACATTCCTGATTTCAGCAGTCTTGCTGAAAATATTCTTCCTCAAATTCCTTCTAAATCTCCATATTCTGATCTTGAACCCATGCCCTCTGGTTATAAATAATTTATGGGGAAATGCTTCTCACTGTCAGCCACGTCATAATTTTGTACACTGCATTCGGGGACCCCTTTTCCTCAGCCACTCCAAAGAAAATGAACACAGCTGGTCGGAGACATAATAAGTTGCAGATGCTGAAATTATGAGCAAAACACAAAGTGCTGGAAGAACTCAATGAGTCAAGCAGCATCTGTGGAGCTAAGGGACAGTTGGCACTTCAGTTTAGGACCATTCTTTAGACTGATGGAGTAGGGTGGAGGAAGTTGAACAAAAGAGGTGGGAGTGTGGCAAAGCCTGGGAAGTGATTTGAGGAAGGATATTCTTGCTATTGAGGGAGTGCAGCATAGGTTTACAAGGTTAATTCCTGGGATGGCGGGACTGTCACTAACAGGGGTCTGACCTGGTCAAATAACATCTCATCAACAGTTAAGAGAGCGCAGCAGCGGTTGCACTTTCTGCGCCGGATGAGAAGAGCTCACCTCCCCCATCCCGTCCTCACCACTTTCTACAAGGGCACCATAGAGAGTATTCTGACCAGCTGTATCTCTGTCTGGTTTAGGGACTGTAAAGCCTCCGACTGGAAGTCCGTGCAGAGAGTGGTGAGGACGGCTGAAAAAATCATCGGGACTTCTCTCAATCGGGGATATGCGACCAAACGTTGTGTGTCTAAGGCCAGCAGTATTATAAAGGACCCCACACATCTCCATCATGGTTCATTCTGCTGCCCTCGGGCAAAAGATATCGTAGCATAAGGAACAGAACATCAAGGTTCTGCAACAACTTCTTCCCACGAGCCATCAGACTCCTGAATGCCATGTAATGGGCTGCCACCATTGTCTATTTTATCCTTTTATCCATTTTATTATTTTATCCATTTTATCCATTTTATCCTTCTGTTTATTATCGTGTTGCACGGAGAGCCAAATGCAATGGAATTTAGTTTGGAATTGCATATATCGATGTATTTCTAAATGACAATAAAGTTTGTTTGATTTGATTTTGATTTGACTGTCATATGCTGAGAGAATGGAGTAGCTGGGCTTGCATACTCTGGAGTTTAGAAGGTTGAGAGGGGATCTTATTGAAACATATAAGATTATTAAGGGTTTGGACACTAGAGGCAGGAAACATGTTCCCGATGTTGTGGGAGTCCAGAACCAGGGGCCACAGTTTAAGAATAAGGGGTAAGCCATTTAGAACGGAGACAAGGAAACACTTTTTCACACAGAGAGTTGTGAGTCTGTGGAATTCTCTGCCTCAGAGGGTGGTGGAGGCCTGTTCTCTGGATACTTTCAAGAGAGAGCTAGATAAGGCTCTTAAATATAGCAGAGTCAGGGGATATGGGGAGAAGGCAGGAACGGGGTACTGATTGGGAATTATCAGCCATGATCACATTGAATGATGGTGGTGGATCGAAGGGCCGTTAGGCCTACTCCTGCACCTACAGTCTATTGTCTATTGATAGATGTATGTAGGTGAGGGGAGGGGGGGCAGGGGTGGGGTGGATTGATAGATGGGTCGAGTAAGTCACAAAGGGTTGAAGTAAAAAGCAGACAAACGTGTGTCGGGTAAGAAAAAAAGAGGTGGTGTGGAATCTGTAGTCAGAGAGAGGAATATGGGTGGAAGTGGAAACAGGGATGATACAAGGTGTATAGGTGACTTGGGAATGGGAAATTAGTGTAGGGAAGAGGTGAAAATAGCAGAGTGATTAGGGTGATTCGTTCTCCCTCAACCACATTTGTTTTCTCCAAGATATTCGGTTTCCTCCCACACTCCAAAGATTGTACGGGTTTGTAGGCTAATTGGCTTGGTATAAGTGTAAATTGTCCCTAGTGTGTGTAGGATAGTGTTAATGTGCGGGGATCACTGGTCGATGCGGACTCAGTGGGCCGAAGTGCCTGTTTCTGTGATGTGACTCTGTGAACTAAACTAAACTAAATGTGCATGTGGCCCCCTCTCTTATTGATCCTACCCACGTCTCAATGCACAAATGTTTCTCCCACCCTGCTCTTTTCCCCTCCTCCATAGTTCACATCGTACAGCAGTTGGGATGTGACGCTGCAGTGTATATGATGTTGGTAAGGCCACACTTGGAGTAACATGGACTGTTTAAGTTAACCTGCTTTAGAAAGACATCATTAAGCTGGACAAAGCTGGAAAGATTTACAAGAATGTCGCCAGGACTCAAGAGCAAGAGAAAGGCCCGGATAGAGTGGATATGGAGAGGATATTTCCACTAGCGAGAGAGTCTAGAATAAGAGGGCACTACTTCAGAATAAAAGAATGTTTCTTTAGGAGATAAGGATACATTTCTTCAGTCAGAGGCTGGTGAATCTATGGAATTCATTGCCACAGAAGGCTGTAGAGGCCATCATTAGATATTTTTAAAGCAAAAATTGACAGGTTCGTCATTAGAAAAAGCACTGTCCCATGGTGCGTTTATTCCAAGAGCTCTCCCGAGTTTGCCCCAATTTGAACTCGGAGATTCACGGTAATGGTAATTGGTACTCGGGGCTCTCTTGGACATTTTTCAATGTGTTGAAAAATCTTCACGAGTCTTCCCGTGCTTACCTGCCATTAGCGAGTCTTCCTGAGTACCTGCTGTTAGCGTTACGAGCCGCTAGAGACATCCCCGAGCTCCAACGTACCTGCTATTTTCATTCTCCGTGCTTACCACGAGTTTGATTTTTTTAAACTCGGGAGAGCACTTGAATGAACTTGCACCGTGGGGCAGGGCTATTAGGGTGACAAAGGTTATGGGGAGAAGGTAGGGGAATGGGTTTGGGAGGGAAAGATAGATAAGCCATGATTGAATGGTGGAAGAGACTCAATGGGCCGAATGGCCTAATTCTTGTCCTATGACATACAAACATGAAATTATCAGGTGAACTTGGTAAAATAGACAAATAGAAATCTGGACTGAATGAAAAGCATGTTTGGAAGAGAAGTGACTGTGAAGTTAAATGTAATTACAAATGCAAAATACTGCAGTCAGAAAATCTGAAATAAAACAGAAAATACTAGGAATACGCAGCAGGTGAAGCAGCCTCTGAGTGGAGCCAAACATACTTGATGATTCATGTTGAAGAATTTTCAATATCACTGGAAAAGATAAGGAGAGAAAAATTGTAAGATTAAATGAGAACTTACCAGTTTGAAGTTTGATCTTTATTTTATGAGGAGTTACGATGAGGGATTACGTGAAGAACCCCGTCCAGCAGCAGGTGCATCAATCTTCATAGTAGCGGAATGAAATCACAGGTAATAATGACTGAAGTATAATAGTAAAATAACAGAGACTAGAACCTACCAGATGATATTTATGAGGGTTGGGAGCGGAGGGCACGTAATCGCTCATTGTAAGTCCTCATAAAATAAAAATCAAACTTCAAATTGGTAAATTCTTGTTTAATCTTACTATTTTACTTCGGAGTCATGTGAGTGACTATGTGAAGCTTTCAAAGCTCTGTGATTTCATGCCGCAGACCCAAATCTGGTGTTCACATGGCATTGACTCAAATCGTTAAATAATCAATAATGTATCAATCATAACATTGTTAAATGAATTAACGGTTTAGGGTTAGGTTAGTCTCAATGTAATGAGACAAATATGAAACTACACACATGCGAGCATCTGTTGGGTATGCTGAAAAAACAATCTTACATCCTGTCATGCCTATTCTACTATGTTTGAGCAGATCATAAACATAAAAAGTAATGGCATCTGCCGATACCTGCATTCTGTCTAGCTGTAGCTTCTGCAATGTTTGCACGTTGGGCTGATACCAACACCATAAGCATGACCACCTTCATGGTTGTTTTAGCTAGAGATAGGCCTGCAACAGGAGTCCACTGGCGAAGAAGCATAAGGACTTCGCTCACATTCCAAATACCGGAATACCTGGGTTTAGGAGGATTTGAATTAAAAACTCCCTTCATAAATCGAGAGACTAACGGATGTGTCCCTACTGAACGCAACTCTGAACTCATGGGTAAATAAGAAGACAGAGCACTTCTGGCTGTATTAATCGCACTATAGCTTATTTTTTAATCAAAATAAAGAGGGGCCAAAAACTCCAGTATGTCTGGGATGCCTGCAGTCTGATATGAGATATTCTGCTGTAGACAGAACACCTCCCACTTCCTTATCGAGGTGATGTACTGCTTCTAAGTATTATCCCTGCAAGCCGACGTGAAAACATCCACGGTCCGATCAGACAGTCCTCTCCCCAGGTATGGCCTCCTTAAAATCTGCAAATTAACAGATCAATACGATCATGTAAGGGTTGTTGATCGCCAGTTACTGGATTTACCAGCAGATTTTTATGTTTGGGAATAATCCTATGAGGCTGACTAGCCATTTGCAATACAAGATGGAACCATGGCCGTGTAGGCCAAACTGGTACTACCAATACTCCTGAAGCGGAGTCCTGCTTGATTTTTTGCAAGCATCGACTGATGAGACAATATATACAAACAATCCACCCCAATGCAGCGAGAATGCATCCACCGCATCTGCATCAGTATCTGGTTCCCATGAAACATATCTGGGCAACTGATGGTTTAGTCTAGATGCAAACAAGTCAATATCTGTCATTCCATACTGAACAACCACTTGATTAAATATGTCCTGATTTAACATCCACTCTATATTATCATTGAATTGGCATGACCTAGTGTAAGCTAGTGTGTTGAATCTACCTGGTAAATATATTGCTGAAAGCCAGATGTTTTTGCACCAGCCCCAGATCTGATTAGCCAGTCTATCACAAGACTGTGATTTGACTCCACCCATGTGGTTGACATATGCCACTGCTGTAGTGTTGTCAATCTGAACCTGCACATGCAAGTCACTCCTGGCAGAGCAATAAGCTTTAAGCCCATACCAGGTTCCCAAAAGCTCTAAATAATTGATCCCTCTTAATTGAAGATAGGATGTCTCATCAGTATTCTGTCTGCCTCCACAACTGGAAGACATATCTGTAGCACCCCAACCTAGCACACTAACATCCGTCTGTAAGATTATGGAAGGTGGTTCAACCAAAACTTCCCTGGAACATTTTGAGACATTTATGATCCACCATTGAATTTCTGAAATTGCCTCTGCTGACAATTGCATAGGCCTATCAAAATGACCCACATGTGTCCTCAGTGCCTGTTCTTTTGCCCATTGTAATTGTTGATAATGCAGAGGTCCAAACTGCACAGTTGGAAAAGCTGCCACCAATTTACCAATTAAACTGGCTACTTGTCTAATTGAAGGTCATTGCTCACTAAGGAGGTTAACACAATCCTCAATTAACTGCTGTCATTTGTCCCTGGGCAAAGTCACTAACTTGTGATCCGAATTAATGGTAAAGCCCAAATAATCAATGATTTGAACTGGTGATAATTTGGATTGATCTGGATGAATGACGAACCCCAAATGTTCAAAAGCGAGTTTAACAATTGAAACAGATGATTCAGCTGCAGTCCGAGTCTTCCTGACAATTAAAATATCGTCTAAATAGGCCATTACAACATGCCCCTGAGCTCGGAGTAATCCTAGAACAGGTTTCAACAATTTGGTAAATAATCTAGGAGCTGAAGTTAACCCATTAGGCAATGCTTTGAATTGCCACAACTGACTCATCGAGATAAATTTAAAATACCTCCTATCATCACAATGAATAGACATGGAGTAATATGCATCCTTTAAATCAATGCTGGCCACATAACACCCTTTGGAAACCAGGTGTTTAGCCATAGAAAAAGTCTCCATTTTGAAATGCCTATAGCGAACAAAGGAGTTCAAGCTCGTCAGGTCCAGAATTATTCTACATCCCCCAGTCTTTTTAGACCTAGGAAAAATACTTGACACAAACTGACGGTTTTGACGAACTGACTTCTCAATAACCCCCTTTTTGTGTAATATGTTAAGTTCTGCTTGTATGTGCACATTCTCTTCTGAAAATATAAGTTTCCGACTTGGAACATGCTGATTAGGTGGACACACAGTAGGGTAAAATTCAATTTTAACCCCCTCTATACTGCTCAGTATAAATGAATCATATGTTATCTCCTTGCATTGTTTGAGCAACAAGTGTAATCTGCCACCAATTTAAACATCTATTTAACTTGATTTATATTCCTTAGGAGCACTATTTCTCACCTGCATATGTCCTGGCTGCCCTTGTTGCCCCCGGCCCTTTGTAGGGAAAGTCATCCTTCCCCTCATGCCTGTGGCAGGCTGCCAGCTCTGAGTTTGCGAAGCTGAGTGGCTGGTCCCATCCCTGGTTTGGAAATAGTTTGAAACTTACCTTGTGTTTTAAACTTACCGCTTGGAGGAGCTCTGCTGCTCCAACCGGCCAACTGCACCAATGCGTCTGACGTGATGACACCTGCAGCTGGACAGGGTTCTTCACATAGTCACTCATGAGACTCCAAAGTAAAATAATAAATTGCAGAGAAATAATCTGGTGGTGAGTTGTTCCATTGCAAGATGTTATTTTATTCTCCAGATTATATTCTCATAAATTGTGCTACAGGGCAGCGCCTTGTCAAAAAACTTTATGGAAATCCAAAGCCAAAATATCAACAACACTCACCTCAAGAAATGTAACCAAGTTGAAGAGGCATGGTCATCTTATGCCATCTGAAGTTTCGCCAAGGAGTTAATTTATCCTAATAGCCTTAGAAGATCCTGCTTCAAACTTGTTGCCGCTTTTAATTATTGGCTGAACACCAGTCTGTCTCTAATTCATGGCAAACATCCCAGTCTCTAATGAGCTGTTAAATATATAAGCCAGATGCTCACTTAACGTATCACCATCACTTTGTCGATGACTTGACTATAAGTGAGTAGACTCACTCACAGTCATGATACCATGTTGCATCATAATTCTGCTGACAATTTTTCACCTGCCAAAAAAAAGGCACATTTCTATCTAACCAAAGTTTGGCTGGTGAAAGTTAAGCCTCATTCAGAATTGCAAGTCAAACAATTATTCTCAGTGACTGCAGTGAGCGTTGCCTACCAAATGCATAGCAGTTACTCGACCAGGCTACCCAGACAGCGCCTCACAAACCTGCGACCCCCACCGTCAAGAATCTGAAGATGGGCTGGCACTTGAAAATATCATCATCTGCAAGTTCCCCTCCAACTCAAATATTATCCTGACTTGGAAATGTATCACCGACCGACCCTTCATTAGTGCTGGGTCCAAATCCTGGAATTCCTAATCCAAAACCATTGTGAAAGTATCATCAACAGAAGGGGTGGCATTTTAGGTGTCACGGTGGTGCAGCAATATAGTTGCTGCCTTACGGTGCCAGAAACCCGGGTTTGATCCTGACTACGGGTACTGTCTGTATGGAGCCTGAGAACTGTAACGTCCAGGTTGAGGAACAGCTTCTTCCCTGTGGCCATCAGTCTATTAAACACAACAACAAATAAGATCTGAGCTCTGAACTGCAAAAGACTATATTATTATTGCACTATATTTGTTATTTATTGAACTTTTCCTTCTTTTCCCCTCCCCCCATTATGTACTATGTTTACATATTCACATATTCTGTTGTGCTGCAGCAAGTAAGAATTTCATTGTCTCATCCGGGACATATGACAATAAAACACTCTTGACTCTTGACTCGCTTGAGTTTGTACGTTTTCCATGTGATCATGTGGGTTTTCGCGGATGCTCCGGTTTCCTACTACACTCCAGGTTTGTAGGTTAATTTGGGGCTTAGGTAAAAATTGTATATTGTCTCTAGTGTGTAGGATAGTGTAAGTGTATGGGGATCGCTAGTCTGTGCGGACTCAGTGGGCTGAAGGGCCTGTTTCCGCACTGTATCTCTAAACTGAATTAAAGGATCACAGGGGTTTAAGATGGCTCATTCCCACTTTCTCAAGAGCAACTAGGGATAAACAAAGAATGTTGGCCTTGCCAGCAATGCCCTGATCCTGAAAAGCTATTGAATGGAGAAGAAGGTTGAAAATCAATTGGAGAGACTGAATAATTGGGTACTATTAATTCTGTTGACATAGTTCCTTATGACACAGCAGGACGCAATTTTAATCCAAATAAATGTAGACCCAGAGGTCCAATAAATGTATGTCCAATACAGGCCCAGAGCCAACAAACTCTCCTCATACGTTAAACCACTCATCCCCGGTCAACCCAATCATCTGGGGATGATATATGAGGAGCATTTGATGCTTCTGGGCCTGTACTCGCCGGGGTTTAAAAGGATGAGGAGGGGAATCTCATTTAAACCTACTAAATGATGAAAGGCTGAGATAGAGTACAGATGGAAAGATGATTTCCAGTAATGGGAGATTCTAATACCATGAAGCACAATCACAGAATAAAAGGACGTACCTTTAGAATGGAAATGAGGAGGAATTTCTTTAGCGAGAGGGTGGTGAATCTGTGGAATTAATTGCTACATATGGCTGTGAAGGCTGAAACATTGGGTATTTTTAACGCAGCGATTGATAAATTCTTGATTAGTAAGGTTATCAATGGTTATGTGGAGAAGGCAGGAGAATGGGGTTTAGAGGGAAAAATACATCAGCTGCGTTTGAATGGCAGAGTAAACCTGATAGGCTGAATGGCCTAATTCTGCTAGTATGTCTTATCATCTTATGATCTTATTAAATTTATTATACTGTATCCACAAGCGGATAACCAAGGAGCATCATATAGATGGGAATGGCTCAAAAGGCAGAGGATAAGGCATAGGTAGAATATATAAAAGTGATAAAGTTATTAGCCCTGTTGTTAGCATAAAAAAAGGTCTCCCAAGATCACTCTTTCACATTCTCCCACATATTTCCTATCCCACTCTCTCGTCTACTCCCTACACATAAGATATATACTTTTATTTAACAGAGACCAATTAACCTACAAACCCGCACTTCTTTGGGATGTAGGAGGAACCCAGAGCACCCATATGATCACAGGGAGAACATGCAAACACCCCATAGACAGCATCCGAGGTAAGATTGAACCAGTGTCTCTGCCGCGGTGAGGAGCCTGCAAAGTGATTTTGCCGTTGTCCTGAGCTAGAGTTGAAATTGATTTTTTTTGGAGTTTCTAAGACAGAAGAGGGCTGTTAACAACTCAGAATTCAGCCTGAAAAACGTTGGAGAATTAGTCCTCAAGAACAAGGCTAAAATGTTCTAAACAGGTAGAGATCACCCAGGACTGCCAACATGCAAGACTCCAACTTTAAACCATGTAAATATTTCAGCTCAAAACTGTAGAAAGGCAGATCTCTTTCAAAGAATTATGACAATCTAAAGGGAGAAGTCACAGAAGGCATGCATATAATCATATGCCAACCATTCAGTCTGATTCTAGCCACCTCTGTGATATTGTCACCAACTTCATCTCTGCGTTCGTTAACGCATATGTTATGAAACTGTCATGATAATTGAATGTTTCTCTATAATTGAATAAAAATCCTTCTCAACAGATTGGTTTGCATTGAGAACTATCTGAAAATGTAATATACCCGTCACCTTCTTAATTGAGCAGGCATGAGCTCACTCCAATACTGAAGAAAGGTGTCGACCCGAAACGTCACCCATTCCTTCTCTCCAGAGTACTGCCTGTCCTACTGCATTACTCCAGCATTTTGTGTCTATCTTCTCTCCAATACTCACCTGGCAGAGAGTTTTATAAGAATACTAGACAAAGTAGGGTCCCAGTTTCAAATGGGAGGGCTGGTCCCCCAAAGCAATATTCCACCTCTCCACCAATTCCAATATGCACACACATACTCACACACATACATAGACTCACACACACTCACACACACACACTCATACACTCACACACACACACACATACACTCACCCTCCACCACACACACATACTCTCACACACATAGACTCACACACACACTCACACTCATACACTCATACACACATATACACTCACACACACATACACTCACACACGCACACATACACTCACACACGCACACACACACTCACACACGCACTCACACACATACACACTCACACACGCAGACTCACACACATACACACTCACACACATACACACACACACACACACACACACAAACACACACACAGACACACACACTATATATATGACAGTAAACTTTCTTGAATCTACTGACATGGCTGAGCGCGGCCTCTCCATTGTCCTCTGCACATACCGGAAATTATCGGTGTAGATGGTTTATATGCAACCAATAATATAGTTACCTCACTCCCATTAACCCCGCCCAGTTAACATCAATCATAACGCCTTCCCCTCAGTAGGAAAATGTAGCCGGTGCTTGAAGGTGTATGTAATACCCAGTGCTATCATTAAAAGATGTTGCACACTTAAGAGCTTGTAAAGTTTTCATTTACATGGTGTCAGAAGTGGGATGATACTTGCGTCTCCTGTTTATCGGTTTTTATTTCTTTTTTTTGATTTGTGTTTTTTGTGCTTTTGATCTCTTTGGCCATGGCGTCCTCTTGCAGAAAGCCCGAGCAGCTTGTCTTTGATGCTGACATCTCTGAGCGCTGGGCCACGTTTGAATTTGATTTCACACACTTTGTCAACGTCGCACACCGCGCTGATCCTGACTCCCTTAAAGCTTCCCTCCTACTCAACCTTGTCGGACCTGATGCCATGAAGAGAGCCAGAACTTTCACCTACGCTCCAGCGGTCCTGGGCGTCGATGATGAGGTGATTACTCCTGCAGAGTCTGCTGACGACCCCGCTTACCTGCTACGTAAGTTCAGGGAGATTTGTGACCTGCCCTCGAACCGCATTCTAGAGAGGGCACGGTTCTTTACGAGGAGACAGTTGCCGGATGAACCTGTTGAATGTTTTATTGCTGATTTGCGTCATCTCGCCCAGCGGTGCCGTTTTGGCGACATGACAGACCAGCTCACTAGAGACATTTTAGTAACTGGCATGCGTGACCAGAAGCTGCGATGTGAGCTTTTGAGGGATCCGGATCTAACGTTGGACAAAGCTATGCATGCCTGCAGATTGTCTGAGGTCGTTGTTTTGCAAGAGGACCACCGGGACTCGGGCAATAAATCTGTCAACCTGGCAGGGTTTAGGAGCCCACAGCCTCGGGTGGGAAACAATGTTTTTCTGCCGCGTGCCCGCCCTGGACCTGGCGATGTGCCCCGAAAAAGGTGCCCGAACTGTAACTACATGCACCATAGACTGTCGACGTGTCCCGCCTTTGGTAAAACCTGTAACTTTTGTAAAAAGCTGAACCATTTCTCAGCCTCCTGTCGCTTACTCCGTTCCCGTGGGAGCCAGGCACAAGCTTCCAGTCCCAGTCTAAACATGCTGCTGCAATCTGATCTCTGTTTCGACTCACAGCCCAATTTAGTTGAATGCAATGGTGCAGAGCCAATTAATTCTGCCGAGGACTCTCATGTGTTTACCCTCCTACAGACACCCGCCCACCGCAATGATCCCTCCGTACCTGTGACTGTCAATGGCGTAACCTTCTCTGCCAAATTAGATACTGGCGCGAGAGTTAATGTTTTGTCCATGAATCTTTTCAACAAGATAAGGAATAATGAGCCTCTGGTTGTTGACGATGCTACCCTGCACGCCTATGGTGGAGAGATTCTAAGGCCTGCGGGGAGGGCCACTTTAACTTGCGTGCTGCAAAAGGCCACAAGAAACCTGGTTTTCTATGTTTTGAACTCTGACTGTGTAACCCTGTTGGGCAACCGTGTGTGCCAGGATCTTGGCCTGGTCTCCTTTGACCGCACGGTCCACAAAGTGCAACTGTCGTTTGACCCGGTTGCTGAATACCAGGACCTGTTCGACGATGACCTGGGGAAGTGACCAGTGTCATACCATATTTCCATTGACCCAAATATACAACCCGTGGTCCGCGCACCTCACAGGGTGTCTCACGCCATGAAGGACAAGGACAAGGTCGAGGCGATGCTCAACGAGATGGTCGAAAAGGGGGTGCTAGTAGCAGTTAGCGAGCCCACCGATTGGGTCTCCACCATGGTTGCCACGATTAAGAAAGACAAGAACGAGATACGCGTGTGTATCAACCCGAAGGACTTAAACCTTGCCATCAGGCGACCATATTACCCCATGCGGTCTGTTGAGGATGTGGCGGCAAAGGTCGGGCAAGCCACCATCTTTTCGGTCCTAGACGCTAAGAAACTCGTTTTGGCAGGTCCCGTTGAGCAAAGCGTCTTCTGACCTGACGACCTTCGCCACACCGTTCGGCAGATTCAAGTTCCTGCGAATGCCATTCGGCATCAATTCTGCTAGCGAGGTGTTCCAGCAGACGATGGAGCAATTATTCGCGGACCTGCCATGTGCCATCATCGTGGATGATATCCTGGTTTATGGGAAGGACATTGTCGAGCACGACCTGAACCTCCGCCGCGTCCTGGATCGCGCGCGACAGGCGAACCTGAAGCTGAATCCCAAGAAGTGCCGGTTTCGTGTCTCAGAGGTCACGTATGTTGGACATGTTTTCACCCCTAACGGACTAAAGCCCGACCCCTTGAAGGCAGCTGCCATCTCCGAAATGGCAGCCCCCACCGACGTGCCAGGTCTGCAACGATTCTTGGGCATGGTGAACTACCTTGGCAAGTTTATACCAAACCTCAGTGAGCTGAGTGCTCCCCTGCGGCAGCTGACAAAAAAGGATATCGCCTGGGCCTGGCTCCCATATCACCAGCAGGCCTTTGACCGCCTCAAGTCGAAACTGATTAGCACTCCGACGTTGCGGTTCTTCGACGTGGGTCGCCCCATCACCGTCACCTGTGACGCTTCCAAGTTCGGTCTGGGTGCGGCCTGCCTTCAGTCTGTCGATGGATCGCTGCATCCAGTCTCCTATGCCTCCCGCACCATGACGGACACCGAGCAGCGGTACGCTCAGATCGAGAAAGAGCTGCTCGCGGTGGTGTTCGCCTGCTCCAAGTTCAGAGACTTACTGTTCGGCAGCAGATTTACGGTCGAAACCGACCACCAGCCACTGGTGACAATCCTGAACAAGCCGATTCACGCTGCCCCTGCCAGGCTGCAGCGTATGATGCTGCAGCTCCAGCGTTTCGACTTTGACATAATCTACAAGAAGGGCACCGAGATGCACATTGCGGACACCCTGTCGCGAGCCCCGCGTACCTCCTGCGCTCGCCACCCCTACGAAACAGAGGACTTGCTCGTACTGGGCGTTAACTTTATTCCCACCAAGCAGCTACAGGTTTTGGCCGAGCACACCGCTGCCGATCCGGCTTTGCAGCAGCTTGCATCGGTGATTAAAGCAGGGTGGCCAACAAAGCGCTCCGCCGCGCCATCTGAAACTCAGACCTTTCTTCCTGGTCCGCGACGAACTGGTGCTCCAGGATGGCGTTATCGTCAAGGGACATAAAGTTGTGGTCCCGTCCTCCCTGTTTGACTTTTACTTTTGTGCAGCCCACAGCGGACACCCTGGGGTCGATGCAACACTCGCCCACGCTCAGTGCCAATTCTATTGGCCTGAAATGGCCAAATATATCCGAGACCGAGTTTCTGCCTGCTCCACGTGCAACAGTCTTGCGCCACACCAACAGCGACAGCCCCTGCTGCAACAGCCCGCCCCTGCTTTGGCCTGGTCCTCGCTGGCTGCCGACATATTCGAGTGGCGTGGTAACCACTACCTTGTCCTGGTCGACTCGTACTCCAACTGGTTCGAAGTGGATTTGCTGACATCCCTCACGTCGGAGATGGTGATCCGCAAGCTGCGGAAACACTTCTCCACTTTTGGGACCCCGGTCAGGCTGCAGACTGACAACGGCAGGCAGTTTACAAGCCGAGAATTCAAAAGCTTTGCCGACAAGTGGAACTTCATGCATTTCACCAGCAACCCAGATTACCCACAGAGCAACGGCCTAGCAGAACGGGCCGTCCGCAGCGCCAAGCTTCTGATGGAACAGGCGCGACTATCCAATTCTGATTTATATTTGGATCTCCTGAATCTCAGGAATGTTTCCAGGGATCCGGCCATGGGGTCACCTGCTCAGCGTCTGATGTCCAGAACTACCAGATCCACCGTCCCGATTGCCCAGCGCCAGCTGAAACCTCGGGTGCTGGAGCCCGCCTCCGTGCAGAGGCGAATTCAAGAGAAACATGACAGCCAGCGGCGTTCCCACGATCGGTCGTGCAGACCACTCGATCCTCTGTTGCCCGGACAGGTTGTTCGATTGCAGACCGCCAGTGGTCACTACCGTCTGGCCACCGTGGTTGGGGTGGCCGATTCACCTCGTTCGTATCTGGTCGACTGTGAGGGTTCCATCTACCGAAGAAGCCAGACAACACCTGCTTGCGGTTAATGAGCCACAGCCGCAGCCCCCTGGGCCCTATGCCCCTCCACTCTCCTATCAGCAGCCGGCTGCCGCCCCGGCTGGTGTTCCCTGCATGCCTCGGTCCCCGTCGCGGGCGCCTGGTTCCCCTCTGCGCTGGTCCCCTGTTGCCGATCGCGGTTCTCCCTCTCCTGTTTCTCCCACCCCAATGCCCTTCCCTGGTTCCCCGGCTGCCTTGCGTCCTCCTGCTTCTTCTGCTCTTTCGGGGGGAGGGGGAGACATCCGTACTCGCTCGGGCAGGATCAGTAAGCCGCCTGTTCGCTACGGCGATTTCGTTTAATTCTGCTGTTTAATTCGGTTGTCGTGACAACAATCTGTTTTTTTTTATTTCTAAGGGGAAGGATGTAGATGGTTTATATGCAACCAATAATATAGTTACCTCACTCCCATTAACCCCGCCCAGTTAACATCAATCATAACGCCTTCCCCTCAGTAGGAAAATGTAGCCGGTGCTTGAAGGTGTATGTAATACCCAGTGCTATCATTAAAAGATGTTGCACACTTAAGAGCTTGTAAAGTTTTCATTTACAATCGGTATGATAAGAAAGCATTTATGCCTTCCAAACACAGTATATATTAAGAAAGCATTTATGCCTTCCTAACACAGTCAGACCTAATAAAGCATTTATTCCTTCCAAACACAGTTGGACCTAATAAAGCATTTATTCCTTCCAAACACAGTCGGACCTAATAAAGCATGTATTCTTTCCAAACACAATCAGGCCTAATAAAGCATTGCAGTTTCAAGCACAGGCAGGGCAGCAGGCCAAACAAGCCATGGAATTGTCATTTCATTTCATTTCATTTCCAATTAAGCATTGCACTTTCAAGCACAGGCAGGGAAGCAGGCCAAACAACTCATGGCATTGTCATTTCATTTCATTTCATTTCCAATTGAGCATTGCACTTTCATGCACAGGCAGGGCAGCAGGCCAAACAACTCATGGCATTGTCATTAACGGCTAACAAATCATTAATTGCAAGTACATTGCAGACTCACAGTTCGGTTGATTCACAGCTTAGAATGACAGTCGTGGCATCTCCCTTGTGATCTTGCAGAGTAACTGACTCACATCCAGGCATCCGGGGTTTTATCGTACTGCCGCCCCCCCCCCCCCCCGAAAGGGGGAAGGGGTGTTACCATCATCTTGGTGATTGACAGACGAGAGGACCAATCAGCTGACCTCAAGGTTTTTTAAACATTCATAACTTTTTTTTTCATTGACGGGAGAAATCCTCGTGGCTGGCTCAGCGGAGGAGAACTGTGAGTAAGATGGCCAAAAATCACAGCGATATAGGGTAGTGTTTTTTCTAAAATCAATATACAGCACAGACAGAAAGTGATCAAGATGAGACATAATTATATTAATTAAGGGCAAGAGGGCAACCAGAGAAAGAGGAAGCCTCATTTAAGGCCAAAGCATCTGTTCCTGTAGCCAAAGGATGTATGTGAGGTCTTAAATAAATATTTCTCACCTGATTCACTCAGAAGAAGAATATTGCAGATGAAGAATTCAGAGAGGAGGATAGTGGAATTCCTGAAGATATTGTCATCTAGATATATTGTCACATATCATAGCAGACTTAAACGTTGATGGATAACCTCGGCCTACTGAGATGTATCTCTGACTACTACAGGAGACAAAGAAGATTATGACTGTTGGATTTTAAATCTGAAGAAGGGTCTCGACCCAAGAGGTATTCCTTTTTCTCCAGAGATGCTGCTAGTCCCACTGAGCTTTTTGTGTGTCTGCGGTATAAACCAGCATCTGTAGTTCCTTCCTACACAAAATGTGTTGATGATGGAGGTATGGTTGAGGTTGACTACCTGGACATCAGTAAGCCCTTTGACAGTGACCCACATGGGAAATTAGTCTAAAAGATTAGAGCTGATGGAATCCAGTGCATGTTGGCAAATTGCCTCATCTACTTCCTCATCCACGGACCACCGTCTGTCCGTATTGGTGGAAATGTATCATCCTCTATAACAATCAGCACGGAAGCACCTCAATGCTGTGGGCTCAGCACCCTGCTGTACTCACTCTATACTCATTTACAGTGCATCCCCACCTCACCCCAAAGCCAGCCATTTGCAGTGCATTCCCACCTCACCTCAAAGACAGCCATTTGCAGTGCATTCCCACCTCACCCCAAAGACAGCCATTTGCAGTGCATTTCTACTTGAAACCAACCATATTTTGATTTTCAAACCACATTAAGGGCACTCACAGTTTTTAGTGTAATTAGTGTTATTTCAGACGTTTTTAGTGTTATTCAGAGAGACATGAGCCTCTCGCTTCCTCCATGTTGCAGAGACTGAGTGAGGCACACCACTTCCGGGTTTTATAGTCCCTCCCACCAGCAGGGGCAGCAGAGAGAATGGCAAAACATTTAAAAACATTAATATCTCTCTGATTTTTCATTGATGGGAAAAATCCTCAGGTCCTGGAGAAATGCTGGAGAACTCAGCGGGACAGGCAGCATCTCTGGAGAGAAGGAATGGGTGACGTTTCAGGTCGAGGCCCTTCTTCAGACTGATGTTAGGGGAGTGGGCAGGACAAAATATGGAATGTAATCGGAGACAGTAAGACTAATGGGAGAACTGGAAGGGGAGGGGATGGAGAGAGAAAGCAAGGGCTATCGGAACTTAGAGAAGTCAATGTACATACTGCTGGGGTGTAAACTACCCAAGCAAAATATGAGGTGGTATTCCTCCAATTTGCGCTGGGCCTCACTGACACTGGAGGAGGCCCATGATAGAAAGGTCAAATTACTTTCAAATATTGCACATTCTGACTTGATTTGACGTTTTCTTGCCGTATTTGCTGTTTCCATTGCCGTTCTTATTTATCTGATACTTTGGAGCTCCGCTCGGGCAGTGCACTTGAAATTTTGCTGTATGTATTTACAATGACATAAAGTGTGTTATTATTATTATTATTATTATTAATATTATTATTATGGGAGGGGGAGTTGAACTGCTGAGCCACTGGAAGATCAGGTAGGTTAAGATGGACTGAGCGGAGGTGTTCAGCGAAACGATTGCCGAGCATGTGCTTCCTCTCGCCGATATGATTGTGCCTATGTACAGTATAGTAAGAATATTGCTAAATTGTATGCAAAAAGAAGGAATTTCACAGTACATGTGACAATAAAGTACCATTGAATAAAGTCCCATTGATATTAACGAGTTGGCGAAATGAGCAAAGGAAGATAGAATTTAATCCTGATAAGCCAGTTGGAGCACTGGGGGTACTTATATGGGCAGTATATCCAAAAGGAATGGTGGTCCTTGAAAATATTGAGGAACAGAGGGAACTTGGCATAGAAATTCAATGTTCAAACCAGAGGATAGCAAGAAAGATTAAAAGCAAATGCTACAATCATAGAGTCTGTACTCATCTTCTCCATCATGGTCTGGTTTGGCTCAGTCACCAAGCACGACATTGTTCGATCAGCCGAGAAGGTTGTTGGCTGCAATCTTCCCCCCATTGCCGAACCTTACACTGCAAGGGCCAGGAAGCAAGCTGGTAAGATCAACTCTGACCCTTCTCACCTTGGCCACAAATTCTTTGAAGTACTTCCCACTGGGAGGTGACTCCGGACTATCAAATCCGCCACAGGCAGACATAAAATCAACTTCTTCCCACGAGCAGTAGCTCTACTCAACAACCAAAAGCCTCTTTTTACTCTGGTACTTTATTTTCACATGTTTAAATTATAATGTTTTATTTGTAATTGTCTGCAGTATATTATGATTTTACCTTGTGCAAGCAGAGCATCAAGTCAAATTCCTTGTATGTACAGTATACATACAGGGTCAATACATTTATTCTAACTCAATGGTCATCATGGGCATGATGGGCTTGTTTCTATTCTGTACGGCTCTCTGATAAGAAGAGACCAATCTGCCTATTCTTGATATGTTTAACAAACAGGTGAGTCTCCTCACTTTTAATATGCATTTAATACATTGGTTCTATTCTGTTTGTTTCTATATAAAGTGAGCAATATTTCAGGGTTGAGATAGGTTGAATGCCATCTACAACTTAAATTTGGCCTACATTGCGCTCTCTCTCTCTCTCTCTCTCTCTCTCTCTTTCAGCATGTGCTGAACAGGGTGAAAAATATCTTGCCTGGGGCAAAATTTACTTTTGCTTTCTATTGAAAGCGTCTGCCTGTAAATGCCATAAATTATGCATGGCAAGCAAATGTGAATAAATAGGTCCCTTCAGAGGGGGAAATATTAAAACATAACAACTAGAAGCAGATCAGATAGGCAAAATATTGTAGTTTTTCAATAACATAACGAAGATGTGCACAACTTTATTTTAACGCAACTTACAAAATGATTGAAAGAATAAAACCATTATTGATATGAGCAAACATCTTCTAACACAGCGAGGAATTATTGCATGGCATCTTGTCCAGTAGGTACATCCATTTTGATTGCTCGTACCATTCAATGACCAGCCATTGTACTCAACCTTTGCTCAATCCACAGTTCACTCCTGTTAAATCTGAACTGTGCATTTGCTGGAATGAGAGCTGAATTATCCAGTAATTGTAATTAGCTAATGTATCAATTACCCACTTATGCAGATTGTTTCTTGATGTCACTGATTCTCACCGTCTCTATACTCACTTATGCTAATTATTTCGACATACGAACACATACGAATTGTCGTTTAACCAATTGTGTGCATTGTTTCACGATGCTTACAGTGATGCTTACCTCTTTTGAAGCCAATAATGTTTTCTTTACGGAGACACAAGGAACTGCAGATCCTGGAATCTTGAGCAGGACACAAAGTGCTGGAGGAACTCAGTGGGTCAGGCAGCATCTGTGGAGAGAATGGAAAGTTGACGTTCTGGGTCAGGACTCTTCCCCAGAATGCTATATTTTTGTTTCCCCATTACATATTTTTCTATATCTAGTCATTATTTCTTGCAAATAGACCCAATATCCTAGAGTAACTCAGCTGGTCGGGCAGCATCTCTGGAGAAAAGGAATAGATGACTTTTTGGGTCAAGACCCTTCATCAGTCTGATGGGTGGTCTTGTCCCCAAATGTCACCTATTCCTTTTTCTCCAGGAATGCTGCCCGACCCACTGTTACTCCAGCATTTTGTGTCTGTCTTTAGTGTAAACCAGCATCTGCAGTTCCTTCTTACACATTATTTCTCGCATACTGTTTCAGTCATTCTTTTTGGTGAACTAAATATCAAGTCCCCTCAAAATCTCCAACTTTTTACCCTCAAAATTCTGTCCTTTGGCTTTAGGAACCTCAGCGAGGAGTAAATACTTTGGTCTATCTCACCCCCTCATAATCTTTTATGTCTCAGTCAGGATCCACTCTGCTTTGTCTTCTCCAAAGAAAACTAACCAGTCTATTCATTCTTTCCACATATATTCAATGTTCCATACTATGTAACTGAAGGAACTGCAGAAGCTGGTTTATATTGAAGATAGACACAAAATGCTGGAGTAACTCAACGGGACAGGCAGCATCTCTGGATAGAATGGGTGCTACCTTTGCTGTGCCTCTCTCTCCATCCCTTCCCCTTCCTAGTTCTCCGATCAGTCTGACTGTCCCCCTGATTTAATGTTATCTCTATATGCTTCGTTGTCACCTTTTTTGAGCTAACAATGATCCATTCTACATTTTCCTTGATTCTCATCCCCTTTGTCTTGTTTTCACACCATATACTTCCTTAACTCTATGTCTCCTTCTCTCCTGACTCTCAGTCTGAAGAAGGGTTTGCAGCATCTCTGGATAGAATGGGTGCTACCTTTGCTGTGCCTCTCTCTCCATCCCTTCCCCTTCCTAGTTCTCCGATCAGTCTTACTGTCCCCCTGATTTAATGTTATCTCTATATGCTTCGTTGTCACCTTCTTTGAGCTAACAATGATCCATTCTACATTTTCCTTGATTCTCATCCCCTTTGTCTTGTTTTCACACCTTATACTTCCTTAACTCTATGTCTCCTTCTCCCCTGACTCTCAGTATGAAGAAGGGTCTTGACCCGAAACTTAACCCATTCCTTCTATCTAGAGATGCTGCCTGTCCCGCTGAGTCACTCTATGTCTATCTTCACTTTATGTCTATCTTCAGTGAAAAGCTTTGTTTTGCAAGCTATCTAAACAGATCGGATATGCCATCTCCAGGTACAATTATGTCCTTCCTATAGTGAGGCAACCGGAACTGCATGTAACACTCTGATTGTGGTATAATTAATGTTCTCTATTGTTGTAACATAACCTTCTGTGACCAGTGTAATGAAGACAAATATTGCGTATGGCTTTTTAAACACGTTAACTACCTGTATGCTGCTATCTTTTCAGTTCCTTTGATATGTACAACAAGGCTCTGTTATTCCTCAGTACTTCGCCAAAGATGCATTAATTCACATTTTCTCCAAAAGTAAATTCCACTCACCATTTTTCTGCCCATCTGACGGACGCTCTGACATTTGTAGGAAGGAACTGCAGATGCTCGTTTACACCGAAGATAGACTAAAAAAAGCTGGAGTAACTCAACGGGACAGGTAGCATCTCAGAAGAGAAGGAATGGGTGACGTTTTGGGTCGAAAAAGGGTCTCGACCCGAAATGTCACCGATTCCTCCTCTCCGGAGATGCTGACTATTGTTCTGTGGCTGAATATTCTTGATAAATACAGGTGTCAGAAGTTATGGGGAGAAGGCAGGAGAATAGGGTTAGATTGAATGGCAGAGTAGACTTGAAGTGCCGAATAGTCTAATTCTGCGCCTATCATTTATGATCTTATGACGAGCCTCATCACTATTGGCAAAGCATGTACTCTTGATTGGAAATTAGATATTAAATCTTCTGGAAGTACACCTTCTATCATCAACTTTAAATACACCGCATTGTAACCGCAATGTGTTGCAATTGGAAGAGTCGTACACCATGATGCCTCTACATAACTCTCATAGATGTATTGAATTGAAACAAGTTTCCAGACACCGCAAATCAAGCAAGAGGCAGATGGTTGAAGTCCAAAATAGCTTAGAAAAAAATGCAGATTATGGTGGAAACATTCAATAGACCAGGCAGCATCTCCAGTGAGAGCAACCGTGAATGATTCAGGTTAATGATACTTTATCTGACGTTTCTTGAACTGACAGTTTTTATTTCATGAGACTTTGGGGAACTGTGATTACAGGACTGAGATGCAGCAAAAAACGTTGGTTTGCTTTCCCGCACAGTCTAATCATATCAAACATGAGTACAATCAAGCCACACGCAAGTATTACACATATTGCAAAGAGAAATTAATCAGTCAGAATATAGAGCTGCACTGCTACAGTGATACAGCTGCAGAGAAAGTGCTGAAATAAAATAAAAAGTGCAAGGGCTGCAATGAGGTTGGTTGGGAGATTACAATTACAACCCTTAGATTGTGAGAAGTCCATTCAGCAATCCAATATTATTGAGGAAGCAAAGGTTTTCTGAATATGTTGATATGTGCTTTCAAGATTTAATATCATCTGCCCAACCGGAAAAGGGATATAAGAGAGAATAACGGCTATGTAACTGGTCCTTGATTGTGTTGCCTTCTACAAATATTGCACTGAAGTGAGCAGGTAGGAATAGTTTGAACTGATTCCTACACCTACCATACCTCTTCCAATGTTTCACTTTATTCATTATGACCACTTGATTTCTATCAAGGATGTTGCTCGGTATGGGCGTTGGTTTGTAGGCACCAGAGATTTGGTTTGAACTTGTGACATGGAAATTTGTGAGATATGAGAAAATAAATTGCATTTAAATATTTCAGATTTGAGGTCCAAAATTTTTACCTTTTCTTAAAGCTATTTTAAACTTTAGAGATGCGACCAGTGTGTGTATGGATGGCATCGGATTTGCATTCCAAGCTACACTGCATTGTCATTATATATACCCCAGATAACAATAGAAAACTAGACTGAGAATGGAGTACAATGATTGTGCATCATGATAGGACATAGCAGAAAAAAAACCTTAGTAAAAATAACTGCTCTATCTTTCTTACTGAAGTTCCCGTAAGCATTCCAACATTAATACAAAGATGCATTTTCACTTTTAATATATGAGCATGAATTTTGGTTAATAAGATGTGATATATCTCTATGTCCTGTGCAAAATGTAGCTTTTTCATTAATTTGGATGGAATTGGACTGATTTTTAAAAGCTTGGAATAGCACATAATTAGATTCTAATTGGCTTCTTGATGAGGAAATCTAAATAGATGTGATTACAGCTTCTGAGACACAAGAGTCTGCAGATGTTGGAGGGAACTTGAGCAAAAAACAAACTCAGCTCACCGGTCAGCATGAAGAATTGGGTTGAGGATGGAAAAATGAATCAGTCATGATCGATGTGGCTGAATGGCCTAATTTTTTCTCTGACAGAATGAGTGAAACTTTGGTTATAAACTTTTATAGAACA
The DNA here is from genome assembly GCA_035221665.1 of Okamejei kenojei. Classification (NCBI taxonomy): domain Eukaryota; kingdom Metazoa; phylum Chordata; class Chondrichthyes; order Rajiformes; family Rajidae; genus Okamejei; species Okamejei kenojei. The sequence continues at coordinate 26,626,624 of CM069136.1, read as the reverse complement.
GAAACAAATTCAGCTGGACAATTCTGAAGGTGGATCATCATCCTGAAACATTCACTCTCTTTCACTCACCACAGATAATACTGTTTTGGTGAGCCTTTTTTATCCTTATTTCTAACATTGGTAGTTGTTGTCTTTATTTTTAAAGTAGTAGTTTAATTTAATAAAATATAACCATTCAATATCTTAGATTTTTTTTAGAGATACACCTTCGGCCCACCGAGTGCACACTGGCCAGTGATCCCAGCACATTAACACAATCCCACACACACTGGGACAATTTACACTTATACAAAGCCATTAACTCCAAACCTGAACATCATTCAGGGTGTGGGAGGAACCGAAGATCTCAGAGAAAACCCACTCGCAGGTACCACGGGGAGAACGTACAAATTCCGTACAGACCAGCACCCGTAGTCGAACCGAACCGGGATCTCTGGCGCTGTCAAGTGCTATAAGGCAGCAACTCTACCCCTGCGCCACTCCATGCCCCAAATACCCCTGAATGAAGCTAGTGAATTAATTGTCACAATAACAATTTTAATATTCAAACATTGAATTAAAAATGGAATCAGTATTTGTAGCACATTGAAAGGAAAAATATGAAGGAAATAGGGAGAGACCAATATGCTGAAATAGTGAGATAAACAATACTGCACTTACTGAACCCTTAAACCATAAAGAAGATACATGTTAATACTCCAAACTAGTCAGTGTGCAAATATGGGGAGAGAGAAAATGTGAACATTCTTGATGACATTTTATCAGACTTGTCCAATTGTCAACAAACTGGAAAAGGTTGGTTTATCTGAAATTATTGATTCACGTTGAATCCTGAGACTGGAACACAACAAGTGAGAACACAAAATGCTGAGTATCTCAACAGGTGAGGCCGCATTGATGAGAAAGGAATGGAAGACGTTTATGGTTGTGAAAATAAGATTTTTTATCATCACCCTACAGTACATGACAGATTAGCAACGATGGTTTCCCCTGGTAGGGTTGACTAGAACTTAAACTTACTCGTTTCAGTTTAGTTTATTCTCACGTGTACCGAGGTACAGTGAATAGTATTTGTTGTTGGCGTGCTAACCAGTCCATAGGTAAGACAATAATGTGATTACAATCAATCTATTTTTACAGTATATAGAAACAAACTTCATGCACAACGCCCGCGACTGGTCCTCGCTCCTCGTTTGGGTTGTGCATGAAGTGTCAGCGGGTACCGTAGGGCAGGAAGTCGGTGGTTGTTGCCAGGCACGGCTTGTACTTGGGGTGGCGGCTGAGGCCGTGGCGAACTGGCACTTGTCGCCGTAGCGGCCATCGGGGCGAGCGCGGTTCCCTCTGGAGTTTGAGCAGGGTTGGGGCAGTAGTTGGCACTGGCTGTGACCTGTGGGTTCTCCGTGCAGGCTGTGGGCCTGGCCGTTGGTTCGGGCCTGTCAGTTTGGCCTGGCAGGAGGGCGAAGGTAGCTGGGGTTGGCGTTTCTCTGCACTGACGGTGGCCTGGGGGCCAGTGTCCCGTCGATCAGGATGTCTCCCGGCTTTCCCCCTGGGTGGGGATGGGGCACGGGTGGGGCGGGGGTACCTGTTTTCCATTCTGTCCCCCCCCATCTCCTGGTCTCTTCCCCCCCCTACAAAAAAAACTTGAAAAC
>CM069136.1:24405020-24600020 GCA_035221665.1 Okamejei kenojei | reverse complement strand
TGACATTTCAGGTCAAGACCCTTCTTCAGTTGGACCCGAAACATCACCCATTCCTTTTCTCCAGAGATGTTGCCTGTCCCACTGAGTTACTCCAGCATTTGGCATCTATCTTTGGTGTAAACTAGCATCTGCAGTTTCTTCCTACACAGATGGAGAGTAATGTTTATTTGGAGATTTTAAGACTGTTCTTCCAATAATTAGCATCAACTATTTTACCAGTGGAGTTGAAGGAATGTAATAGAACATGCAAAGAACAATTGGTGTTAGATACTTAAACATTTTCCCAAACATTATACTCTCTTAAAACATAGAAAGAGGCCATTCAGTCCATCAAACCTCAGAGCAATGCTATCAGAGCCATCACTATATTTACCTGTAGCCAGTTCTGTCCTATGCTCCCATCAACATTCCCTTGATTTGCCTAACAAACACCAACACAAAGGATTAATAATTGTCGCCTATTAAGATCATAAGTGATAGGAGCAGAATTAGGCCATTCGGTCCATCGTCTACTTTGCCATTCAATCATGGCTGATCTATTTTTCACTCTCAACCCCATTCTCCAGCCTTCTCCCCTTAACCTCTGACACCTGTACTAATCAAGAATCTATCTATCTCTGCCTTAAATATATCCACTGACTTGGCCTCCTTCTGTGGCAAATAATTCCACATATTCTCCACCCTCTAACCAAAAAATTCCTCCTAAACAAACGCCCTTTAATTTTTATATATGGTTATATATTTGGTATTTATGACCTTAGATGGTGATTTGTTCAATATTTTCAATGTTAAGGATAACATAGAGTAGAGGAAAAGTAACTCAGCGGGACAGGCAGCATCTCTGGATAGAAGGAATGGGTGACATTTCGGGTTGAGAGGTTTTACCAATCAGCTTGATTCTGGGATGTGGGAGGAACCCAGAAAACCCACAGAGTCACACAGAGAAAGTAAATTCTACATTAACAGCACTCAAGATCAGGATCAATTGAGGATTGCCGGAGCTGTACAGGATCGGCAAAAAAACTTTCCTACAAATAGGAGATCATTTACATACTTTTACAAAAAAAAATACTATTAATTTCAGGTTTCAAGGAAATTGTGCAAATCTGGATAAGTGGTTAGGTCACAGATCTGCCAACATTTTGTTGAAAGCTGGAGCATCCCTGACAGAACAAACATCCTTCCTCTCCCGGTTTTTTGTTCATGTAGAAAGGTATCACACTCTTGCTGAACATAGTAATTTGTTGGTACTTGTAGAATTCAGACATAACTTGTCACATCAGCCTCAGAGTGGATATCATCATGCACGCATTACTTCACTCTCTGACAAACTGAAACTACTGCCGAACTATACAGTACACTGGTGAATATTCACACTTTCTGCCTTTGTGAAGGAGATTATTATGAAGGCAGCTCTCAGCAATTTAGTCTATAAAAAGGTCTAAGAACTCACAGAACTATGTCCTGGGATTATTTGCTTAATTAGCCCCACTTTTCACTTTTGTGACTATATCCAGTGCAGAGTCATAGCCATAGTGATACAGTGTGGAAACAGACCTTTCGGCCCAACTTTCCCACACCGGCCAACATGTCCCAGCTACACTAGTCCTACCTGCCCGCGTTTGATCCATATCCCTCCAAACACGTCCTATCCATGTAGACATTTCATCCTGATCAACCTCATGTCCACTAGGTGTGTAGGAAGAATCAGCAGATGTTAGTTTAAACCAAAGGTAAACCAAAAAAAAACTGGAGTAACTCAGCAGCCCAGACAGTTTCTCTGGAGGAAAGGAATTAGTGACGTCTAGACCCTTCTTCAGACTGGGGCCTCGGGTCTGAAGTCTGAGGAAGAATTTTAACCCGAACGGTCACCCATTCCTTTTCTCCAGAGAGGCAATCTGACCGCTGAGCTACTCCAGCTTGTGTCTGTCTTCATGTCAACTAGGACTTTGTCAAGCAGTGCCTTAAAGTTAAGAATTTAGTTCTAAATTTACCTGCGTTGTCCCTGTTTACAAAGCAAACAAGACTATAGACAAGCTGGAGGTAGAATACAAATTTAACTGTGTAGGATGCTGGTTTAAACCGAAGATAGACACAAAAAGATGGAGTAGCTTAGCAGGACAGACAGCAGCTCTTGAGAAAAGGAATAGGTGACATTTCACGTCATTTGGTGAGGAAGTCCAATAAGGCACCAATATTAACAATGTCTTCCATTATTTTTATTAAGGTCAAGTGTAGAGTTATAGTCGTAGAATGATACAGTGTGCAAACATGCCCTCTGGCCCATCTTGCGCACACCGGCCAACATGTCCCAGCTACACTAGTCCCACTTGTCTGTGGTTGGTCCATATCCCTCCAAACCTGACCTATCCTTGTACCTGCCTAACTGTTACTTAAACCTCGGGATTGCCCCTGCCTCAACTACCTCCTCTGACAGTTTGTTCCATACACCCACCACCCTTTATGTGAAAATGTTACCCCTCAGATTCCTATTAAATCTTTTCCCCTTCACCTTAAACCTATGTCCTCTGGTCCTTTATTCACCTGGTCAGGGCAAGACACTCTGTGCATCTAACCGATCTATTCCTATCATGATTTTAAACACCTCTATGAAAACAACCCTCATCCTCCTGCGCTCCAAGGAATAGAATCCTAGCCTACTCAACCTTTTCCTATAGCTCAGACCCTCTAGTCCAGGCAACATCCCCATAAATCTAATACAAACTGATGTGTAATTGGCCAACTTGGATTTATCCTGAATTTTGTTTTTAAATGTAGTTGCTGGAAATCGGAAACAAAAAAACAAAAATCAAAAATGCTGGAAGCTTTTTCAAAGGTAAACACAAAAAAACTGGAGTAACTCAGCAGCCCAGACAGTTTCTCTGGAGGAAACACTTGGTTCAAATGAAGAATCTTTTCTTTATTTCCAAGTGAAGAAGGGTCTCGATCCAAAACGTCACCCATTCCTTCTCCCCAGAGATGCTGCCTGTCCCGTTGAGTTACTCCAGCATTTTGTGTCTGTGTGTGTGTGTGTGTGTGTATAAATACAGATACTGATTTTTTTTTTCTTGTTTGTTAGATTGTTTACAGTGTACTATGTTTACATATTCTGTTGACTTGCTGCAAGTAAGAATTCCATTGTTTTACCTGGGACATATGACAATAAAACACTCTTGACTCTTAGCCTGATGGCATCTATGGGGAAAGAAAAATAATTTGTGTGCCAGTCAATGATCTTTCGGTCAGACCTGTGAATAATTAGAAACCAAGTAATTTTTAAGTTGCAAAGAAGAGGAGGATAAAAGGGAACCAAGGAACAGCCAATAATGACATGAAGGGAAAATAGATGATGCAGATTAACATTGGATGAGAGTGGCTTGTTAATACTGACTGATTGCATGGAGGACATGGAAGTAGAGGAAGAACTGAAAAGGGGATCACTCAAACAAGCAAGGATTTTTGGAACAGTGAGGTGCAGAAACCATCAGTTGTCAGAGATTTAGTTTAGAGATACAGCGCGGAAACAGGCCCTTCAGCCAAATGAGTCCATGCCGACCTGTCATCCCTGCACATTAACACTATCCTACACACATTGGGGACATTCTTTTCACTTACACCAAGTCAATTGACCTACAAACCTGTATGCCCTTGGGAGTGTGCGAGGAAACCAAAGATCTCGGAGAAAATGGGGAGAACGTACAAGCTCTGTACAGTTGCACCTTTACTCGGGATTGAACCCGGGTCTTTGGCGCTGTAAGGCAGCAACTCTACCGCTGTGCCACTGTGCCGGCTGTTGGGCAGTAAATAAAGAGGAATGCTATGAAACCTATAAACCAAGTAGCATCTATAGAGAAAATAAACTGTTAACATTACAGATTAATAATTTACATCTGAACTGCAAAGCAGACAATTGCAAATTCTGAAACCAAATCGGAAAATATTAGAAATAGGCAGGTGAAAGAAACAGAACCAAACAGACTGTTAAATGATTATGGACTAAATTTATCAACTATAAAGAAAACATCTGATCCAGTGAGCACCCCATCCCCAAACATTTCCTGCTTCCACATCAGCATGTCCCAGTTTGATATGGATTTGATATTACATTCTGTGGCCTATGTATAGATTGTGAAGTTGAGAAGTACCTACCACCCACTAAATGTTAACTACATATCATAATTAAATTGTTGTAACGACCTATTAATTGTTTGAAATTATCATTTCAAATTTCTCCTCATGTAATTAAGGAGCTGAGATTGTGCGAGTGATAACGATGACTCTAAATTGCTACTTCATATTTGCCAAGAGGGATTTTAAATGAGCATCTCTTTGAAACTGATGTCCATCGAGGCATTCTGCTCTGATTCAGTGCAGGTCCAACCTCAAGTCTCTCAACCTGAGATTCCTGAATCACCTTCCAGGAAAGTGAAGTCGTGATGGATTCCATACAGTGTCCAGGATCTGCTGGAGAGCCAGGCTAATCCCGCAGTGTTTCTTGAGGGTAGAATCATTCCCAGTTTCACTATCGTTCAGGATCATTTCCGAGTCTGCTTGAGCCCAAGAGAATCTCTTAGCAATGGAAGTGGCCATTATTACTATACATTGCGATGACTATACAAGATTTGAGCCATGAGGCCGCCGAGAAGATTTGAGCCAAGAGGCCGCCCGAGCCTGTGGATGACGGAGACTCACGGGTCGACGGAGCCTGCGGCCGATGGAGCTCGCGGCTGGGGCCTGGGTCGGTGCTGTGGAGGCGTCAGGAGGGAACCCAGTGGCGGCTGTGGAGGAGGTCAGTGCGGGAGGTCGATGAGGTCAAGGATGGGCTACATGGGAGACGGAGGATGCGCCACCAGGAGAAAAGGAGGACCCAGCATGAGGGGAATGTCATGAGAGGGGGGGAAGAACAAATGAGGACCTGGCACGGGATACTTTGTAACTTTGTCAGCGCTCTTCTTGTGGCAATTATTTGAAAAACTTTGGTATGCAAGGAAAGAATTTCACTGTGACTTCTCACATGTGACAATTAAATATTCATTCATTCGTTCATTCATTCATTCATAATTGCTGAATTAGGCTAAACTAGGATAATTCATCAGTGTACCCATCTCCACATCACCAATCTCACTTTTAATAGTAAGATTAAATGAGAACTTATCAGTTCGAAGTTTGATACTTATTTTATGAGGAGTTACGATGAGGGATTACATGAAGAAGCCCCGCCTGGCGCATGCGCGTCATACTTCAAAGCAGCGGCGTGAAAACACAGAAACCCAATAGCCGAAGTAAAATAGTAAGGCTTTTAGAAGACTAGAACTACCAGATGATCGTTCCGATTATGAGGGCCAGGAGTGGAGGGCATGTAATCCCTCATCGTAACGCCTCATAAAATAAGGATCAAACTTCGAACTGGTAAGTTCTCATTTAATCTTACTATTTTGCTTTGGAGTCATGTGAGTGACTATGTGAAGATTTCAAAGCTCTGTGACTTCATGCCGTAGATGCACTCCATACGACACACTGCTTCAGTTGACATAGTATTGAATAAATAATATATTGAACATTGTCAAATAATTCAATAACTATTTTAATAATAATAATAACAATGATAACAAAAGAAAGTAATAACCCCTCTATCCCAGGGGGAAATTACAAAGAAATAATAGGAAAACAAAGCAACCCAAATTAAACGGAACAACACAGCATGCCCAAACCATGGCACTGTAACAGGTTTATCATAGAACTTAGAGAAAGTCGATTCTTTAGACCATCCTGCGGCTTCGAGAATTTGGTCGAGCGGCACATCCTGCGCCTTCGCCGCGGATGTTGATGCCGCCCTGCTGGAGTGAGATTTAAACACATGAGTGTCCACTCCAGCGTAATCCAGAACCTGTTTTAACCATCTAGAAATAGTTTGTACTGACACTTTTTAATATTTTTTTGTGGGTAATAAGCATTGCTGTCTCAGAACCTCTGAGACTCTTAGTTACTTCAATATATTGACTCAGATGCTTAACCACACATAATGCTTGGTCCACAGGGTATGCTTTAAAGATTAACCTTGGTTCCAGCCATTCCTGGCCTGCTTTGCTTGATTAGATCATAGACATAAAAAGTAATTTTATCTACAGACAAATGCATACAATCTAGTCATAAGATTTGCAATGTTTGTACTTGTTGTGCTGATGCTAATGTCATGAGCATAACCACTTTAAGTGTTAACTTCTGAAAAGACAGTGACGTCATTGGAGCCCATTGCCGAAGCAGTGTGAGAACTATACTGACATCCCAGATTTATGTATATCTAGGCTTGGGAGAATTTTTATTAAAAATTCCTCTCATGAATCGGGATACTAACGGATGAGACCCGATAGATTGTTGTTCTGAAAAATGTCCTAAGTAGGAGGACAAAGCACTCCGAGCACTATTAATGGCACTATAACTCAGGTGCTGATCAAAATGCAACATAGCAAGGAACTCCAATACATCCGGTATGCTTGCAGTATGATAAGATATATCTGACTGTACACAAAACATTTCCCATTTTTTTAAAATATGAGACATATTGTTTCTTAGTGCTATCTCTCCAAGCTGCAGTTATGACATCCATGGTCCTATCCGACAGTCCATGACCTTGTAATGGTCTGGTCAGAACCTGCAGATTAACAAATTAATACGGTCATGTAACGGATGACTTTCTCCTGTTACTGGATGTACAAACAAATTACTGCAGTTGGGGATCGTCATGAATGGCTGAGTCATCATTTTGAGCACCAAGGGGAACCAAGGGGAGGCCAGTCTGGAACCACCAAAACACCTGTGGCGGAGTCCTGCTCTATTTTGGTGAGACATCGCCTAATCAGGCAGAATAGGGGAAAAGCATAGAAGAATGTACATCCCCAATGTAGCGAGAATGCATCCACCACTACTGCTCCTGGATCCGGCTCCCATGAAACATATTTAGGCAACTGGTGATTTAATCTGGATGCGAACAGATCAATATCTGGTAAACCATAGTGGCTGACAATCTTTTTGAAAACTTCTGGATTTAACATCCATTCTGTATTGTCATTGAACTTTCGTGACCTGTTGTCTGCCACCACATTATCTCTCCCTGGTAGGCAGATAGCTGAGAGCCAGATGTTCCTGAAGATACACCAGTGCCACATGAGGTTAGCCAGATTATCACATGATACTGACCTTACTCCTTCCATGTGATTGATATATGCAACAACTGTCCACCTGGAGTTGAATGTGTGAATTATTCATTGTGTAACAATAAGCTTTTAATCCATAAAATGCCCCCAATAACTCCAAATAATTTATACCATGCTTTTGGAGAATCAAATCATCTTGGACACTCCATCTTCCACCACAGCTAGATTCGCTGTCCGTAGCTCCCCATCCGAAAGCGCTCACATCAATCTGTAAAACCACTGGAGGTTGCTGAACCAAAATATTTTTAGTAGCTTGTGCAACATTGATAATCCACCATTGCAATTCAGCTAAGGCTGTGGTTGGTAACTGCATGGACCTATCAAAATGATCTGCACACTTTTTTAGTGCTTGTTCTCTGGCTTGTTGCAGACTTTGAGAGTGCAGATGTCCAAACTCTACAGCAGGAAATGCTGCTACCAATTTACCAATATGCCTGGCTACTTCTCGGATGGAGGGATATGGTTTCTCAGCGATGCAAGTACAGACATTTGTAATATCCACAGGCTTAGCTGTTGGCAAAGTTACTTACATATCAACTGAATTAATGACAAAACCCAAATAATCAATTGTTTGGGATGGCTGCAACTTAGATTTTGTTGGATGGACCAGAAACCCTAGCCTTTCAAATAGGCTTGTGGTTGCTGAATCTGATTCTTCAGCTGTCTCCTGAGTGGCGCTTACAATTAAAATATCATCTAGATAAGCCATTACAAAGTGATTTTGAGCCTTCAGTAACGCCAGTACTGGTTTCAATAATTTTGTGAACAGCCTAGGAGCTGAAGTCAACCCCTTAGGTAATGCTTTAAATTGCCACAGCTGACCCATCCAACTAAATTTCAAGTACCTGCAATATTGATGATGAATTGGCTCTGAATAATATGCATCTTTTAGATATATAGTAGCTATATAACAGCCTTGTGACAACAACTGCTTTACAGTGTTGAAGGTGTCCATTTTTAAATACCTATACTGAACGTAGGAATTGAAGTGTGTGAGGTCCAGAATGACTCTACAACCCCAATCTTTTTTCAGTCCGGGGAATATATTGGACACAAATTGTTGAGGATGATTAACTGTCCTTTCATTTACCCCTTTCTGGAATACATTTTTAATTTCTTCTTCTACCTGCCAAGTTTCTGGTGCAGCAAACACCAAGACTCTATTAGGCATATGCTGTACAGGTGGATCAACTCCTCCCATAAACTCTATTGTAGAGCATGACACAGTATCTAGTATAAGCCGATCGGATGTTATGCAGCACCATTCATCATAAAACAATTATAATCTACCCCCAACTGGAGGTTGTACCCCAGAAGTTTTATCTGTGATGGAATGAAGTTCCTGTACCTCAGCAAATGACCTGAAGGTATCTTTTTCCCCCAATATAAGGGGTGATGTCGGGCTGTACTTGGTAATAATATTTTTGCCCCATCGGCCTCCCTCTGCTGGGCTCTGCCCCAGAATCAAACCCCCTGCGTATCCAACCTGCTTGTTTTCATGGAGCAGATGAAAGGTTTTATAAGGTCAATTGTTTTCGACTCCTCATCAATGTCCTTAATTTGTTTCGGAAGATTTTCTCTGAATAATTAATCCGCTGCCTAGATGTTACTTGCTCTGCAGAGTCCTGCAAATTTTGGGTGTAACGTTGGCCGAATGGTGATCTTCCTCATACAGTTAATCTCAAAGTAAGCATTGCAGAATAATGCAAGCATGTCCTGTTGGGTTTTAGACATTGTCAAGGGTTTTAGACCCTTGAATTATCAAATGCAGTGATGCCTGCTGATATCAGCTTGAGGACACGCTGAAACGCATTTCCTGCCCTCGCATTGTTGCACTCATGGGTACCCATATTGCTGAGTTTACTGTGGGCACCCTGAGCGAGGCACAATTGACGGGTGTTTTGTACAGTTCTGCTGTCTCAGTCATGACAGATTCTTGGAGCTGGTGTGAAACCAAATAATTGATGTTGGCAGCTACGTTTTCATCCATATCCTCACCAGTCCCTTCCGGTATAGCGAAATTATGCGCTACATCGGGAACACCCGGAGCGTGGCTCTTGTGTTCTGCTGTGTACACATATGCAGGGACATCAGCTTCAGGGTCAGGCTCCTCCTGCCCTGGTACTCCCGAGTCTTGCTCCAGGGAGACCTCATCCAGACCCAAACAAGGTACTGGAGAGACAGATTCCTACTGTTGATAGGCAACATATTCAGTATATGGAACTCCTTCGGAGGTTGCCTGGGTCCTTGGACCCCTGACTGATGAGAGTGTGGAGCCTTTTCTCCATTTGGCCTCTTCATCAGACCCGTCAGACAAAACGGGCCTGACAGATTTCCTTTTAGCCTTTTTTCCTACAGTTGTGGCCTCAGTGCCCTGCGACACTGGAGCAGCTGGAGGCTGTTCAATCACGGGAAAAACGGCCACTGGTATCGGAACCGGGGTTACCACACTTATCTCTTTACCGGATTGCTACGATGGAACCGCATCGCTGCGCGACCCACGCTTACTCCGAACAAACTTCCTTCCAACGCTCTCCATAACCACAGGCTCCTCCTGACTCACAAGCCATGCTTACGGTACTCGCAGTAACGTTTTTAAAATCACTTACCTGCGAGGTTTGTATTTACCGCTGGTGGAGCTGCGCTCTCCAGCCCGTTCAATACGACATGCGTCAACGTAATGACGCGCATGCGCCAGGCGGTGCTTCTTCACGTAGTGACTCACATGACTCCGAAGTAAAATTCCATAAAGTATTCAATCCCCTGTGATAATATTCAGTATCATTTTTCAGTGCCATCAAAATCCATGATAATTCTGCCATGCTGCTAGGCTTTTTCTACTAGTTCTGAATTACCTGGATTTCAGTTCCACATTTCCCTGCCCAGGGTTAATCAGATACCAGGTATTTAACTGCACTTGCTACATCCACCATACCAACTTGCTTCACATCTTTAGAAATAGTTAAAATAAACTTAAACAAAATAATAAGGGTGGTACGGTTGTACAGCGGTAGAGATGTTGCTTCACAGTGCTTACAGCGCCAGAGACCCGGGTCCTGTCTGTACAGAGTTTGTACGTTCCCCCACTGACCTGCGTGGGTTTTCCCAAGATCTTCGGTTTCCTCCCACATTCCAAAGACGTACAGATTTGTAGGTTAATTGGCTTGGTGTAAATATAAATTGTCCCCAGTGTTTTTAGGATAGTGTTAAGGTCATAACTGATCAGAGCAGAATTAGGCCATTCGGCCAATCAAGTCCATTCAATCATGGCTGATCTATCTCTCTCTCTCCTAATCCTTAATGTGTGGGCATCACTGGTCAGTGCGGACTCGGTGGGCCAAAGGGCCTGTTTCTGCACTGTATCTCTAAACTAAACTAAATTAAACTACATAAATTAAAATATCTATATTCCTAAAAGTCTGATCTTGACAGCCTTTGGCTCGCTGTGCTGTGATTTCTGAGAGAACGCCGCCACCTACGGCTGTCATTTTTGGCTTGATCGCGCAGTGCCCCCCTCCGCCTTCCTGGACCAGAGCATTTTTTCCCATTGATTAAAAATCAGAGAGATATTAATGTTTTTAACAAATTCCCCATTCTCTCTGCTGCCCCTGTTGGAGGGAGAGGGAGGGAATATAAAACCAGGAAGTGGTGTACCACACTGAGTCTCTGCAAGATGGAGGAACCAGAGGGTCACGTCTCTCTGAGCTCTGAATAGCACTGTACACATGTCTACTCAACTGTGAGTGCCCTTAATGTGGTATGAAAATGAAAATATGGTTGGTTTGAAGTAAAAAAGCACTGCCTGCAAATGTTTGTTTGGGGGGTTTGGGTTGAAGTTAAAAGGCAATACTACAAATGGTGGCTTGGGTGCTTTGGCTTGAAGTGAAAAGGCACTACTGCAAATGGTGGCTTGGTTGCTTTGGCTAACTTCCTGTTTACACTGTATATTGATTTTAGATAAAAAGCTACCACTTGCGGCTGTGATTTTTGGCCATCTTTCTCAGTCCCCTTCTGCTCAGCAGGTGCAGAGGATTCTTCCCATCAATGAAAAATAAAAGTGTTATTAGTATTTAAAAAATGTTGAGTATCTCTCTCCTGTCATGAAGGCCACACCTTTTCCGGTGGGAGGTGTTGGGGATATAATACCCGGAAATGTGAGTGTGGCTCAGTCTCTGCATGATGGGTGAGTGAGAGGTCATGACTCTGTCTGAGCTGTGAATTAACTGAACACACTGAATGTCTATTGAACTATGTGTTTGGTGTGTTGTGTGGTTTTACGGAGGTTTTATTGTGGTTTCTCCCTGCTTGAAATGGTATGAAACTGCATTTGAATGTGATGGTCTTGCACCCTGCATGAAATGGTATGAAACTGCATTTGAATGTGGTGGTGTTGCACCCTGCATGAAATGGTATGAAGCTGCATTTGAATTTGGAGGCCTTGCACCCTGCCTGAAGTGGTATGAAACTGCACCTGAATTTGGTGGCCTTGCACCCTGCTTGAAGTGGAAGGAAACTGCAATTGAATTTGGTGGCCTTGCACCCTGCTTGAAGTGGTAGGAAAATGGATTTGAATTTGGTGGCCTTGCACCCTGCTTGAAATAGAATTTCAAGGAATGGCCATGAGTCAACTGCCAGCCCACCAGCCATGAGTTAGCTGCCAGCACATCAGGCTTGAAGAACTGAGCTGCCACCCCAAAAACCCATACCAGTGCTCATTGGCCACCAATAATGGAATTGGTGGAGAGCTGGAATATTGCATCGGGGGACCAGCCCTCCCTTGTGAACACTTAGTCTGGTATATCATATAAATAGCTCTGACTGAATAATGAGCAGTGTTATAAAATTGAATCCCCAAAACATCAATAAAGCACTTTTAAAATTTTTTTATCATAGTGAATTAGTGAGCAGGTGTTATGACCACGTGATATAAATTTGCAAGCGTCTTAAGAAAAGAGGAATCCATTAACTCACCAGGAGCAAAGTTCTGGGAGAAACTGGGATTATATAAAAATTACATTAATGTTCAATTTCTGCAGAACCATTGTTATTGGATGACTAAAATGTGGCAATTGATAAATATTTGAAGATGTGATTTTATAACATAATATACCTGTTACATTTAAGATTGCACTAAATTATTTCTTGACAATCAACTCTCTAGACTTGACTTGACCTGTTACTGTAAGATTGCACTAAATTATTTCTAGCCTTCTTACCCAATTATTACACTGACTCTGGCCTGACTTAGGTTGAACCCAGAACTGATTATCAATCATTGCCCGAGAAAATCCACAATGCAGCATACAGTATCTCTTATGTCTGCTATGTGATTAAATGTTTTATGAGAATTGATTAATAATTGAAAAAAGATTAAATGAGCTTACCAGTTTGAAATTTGATCTTTATTTTATGAGGAGTTATGATGAACGATTACGTGAAGAACCAGACCAGTCGGCATGCATGTCAATCTTCAAAGCAGCGGTGTGAAATCACAGAAGAACAACAATTGAAGTATTATAGTAAGATTATAACTCCAGAACTACCAGATGAGCTTCGTGATATGAGGGTTGGGAGCGATGGGCACGTAATCGCTGATCGTAACTCCTCATAAAATAAAGATCAAACTTCAAACTGGTAAGTTCTCGCTTAATCGTACTATTTTACTTCGAGTCACGTGAGTGATTCTGTGAAGCTTTTAAAGTTCTTGCGCCGATTTCAATCCGATCCAAATCCAGGCGTTTCACATTGCAAGCAGTTGACTCAGGAGGAGTAAATTAGTAACAACATTGATTCATGATACTGATTAACATGTAAATGTTTCAATTCACAAATAACAAAATATACACAATAGCGACTCCTCTGCATACGAGCGCCATGAGCATAACCAATTTGAGTGTGATTCTTGGTAAGGACAATAATGTGGCTGTTCCCCATTGATGGAGCACCGTGAGTACCATGCTCGCATCCCAGATTTGAGAGTACCTAGGCCTAGGAGGATTTGAATTTAACACTCCATTCATGAATCATGATATTAACAGGTGGCACCCTAATGATTGGAGTCCTGAACCCCGGCACAGGTACGCTGACAGGGCACTCCTGGCACTGTTGATGGCACTATAACTCAACCCTTCATTGATGTGTAAGTAGGATAGGAATTCTAGCTCATCTGGGATGGAGGCTGTGTGGTAGGTGATGTTCCCCTGTAAGCAAAATTCCTCCCATTTCATGATATGGGAGATGTGCTGCCTTTTTGTGCTATCCCTCCAGGATGACGTGATGATATCCACAGTCTGATTGGATAGTCCCATACCCAGGTATGGCCTTCTTAAAATCTGCAAATCAACAAATTTATATGATCATTCAATGGGTGTGGATCCCCAGTCACAGGGTGCACCAATAATTTTTTCCGTTTTCGAACCACCATAATATGTCCGAAATGAGCGGGAACCATGGCTGTATAGGCCAGTCAGGCACCACCAGAACCCCTCTAGTGGTGTCCTGCTTGAACTTAGTCTGGCACCGGCTGATGAGGCAGAAGGGGGGAAGATATATAAATAAAATCCACCCCAGTGTAGTGAGAACGCATTCACCGCCACTGCCCCTAGGTCTGGTTCCCATGAAACATGCTTCGGTACCTGGTGATGAAGTCTGGATGCAAACAAATCGATATCTGGCATCCCATACCGAAGGACAATTTTATCAAATACATCCAGATTCAACATCCACTCGGTGACCTGGTGTCTGCCACATATTGAGTCTGCCTGGCAAGTAGACAGCTGAAATCCAAATATTATTTTTAATACACCAGTGCCAAATAGTGTTAGCCAATCAGTCACATGATTTTGACTTGATTCCACCCATGTGATTGACATATGCCACTGCCGTGGTGTTGTCAATCTGCAGCTGCACATGTAAGTGATGCTTAGTGGTGCAATAAGCTTTGAGCCCATAGAATGCTCCTAAAAGTTCTAAATAATTTATTCCATGTGATTGGAGAATCAGTGCCTCATGCATATCCCATCTGCCTCCTCAGCTAGACCTGGTATCAGTAGCACCCCAACCTAGGGCACTGACATCAGTCTGTAAAATAAGTGAAGGTGCTTCGGTCAAAATTGTGCCATAACAATGTAATATGTTTCTGATCCACCAATGTACCTCTGCAATAGCGTCAGATGGTAAGTGCATGGGCCGATTGTAATGACTTGCATGTATTCTCAGTGCCTGTACCTTTGCCCTCTGTAAGTGTTGGTCGTGCAAAGGTCCATATTGGGCTGCTGGAAAGGCAACTACCAATTTACTAATTAAGCTCGCAACCTGTTTAATTGATGGTGATTGCTTCCTCAAGAACTTGATAGAACCTTCAATTAAATCTACTCTCTTGCCCTGGGGCAGAGTCACAGATATGTGATTGGAATTAACTGAATCCAAGATAGTCAATTAGGTTAACTAGCACCAATTTAGATTTAACTGGGTGGACAATGAATCCTAGCGCCTTCAATTAAATCTACTCTCTTGCCCTGGGGCAGAGTCACAGATATGTGATTGGAATTAACTGAATCCAAGATAGTCAATTAGGTTAACTAGCACCAATTTAGATTTAACTGGGTGGACAATGAATCCTAGCCTCTCCACCATGAGTTGAACAGCTGAAACTGATAACTCAGCTGCGTCAAAGGTTTCCAATGATTCGAATGTCATCCAAATAGGTCATGATAATATTGCCTTGTGACCATAATAACCCAAGTACTGGTTTTAGCAGCTTTGTAAATAAGCGAGGGGCTGAGGTCAGCCCCCCCCCCCCCCCCCCCCACCCACCCCCCCCACCCGAGAACTTAGAGTGTTCACCTGTGAACCAATGTCTGCCTGGAACCCCTGCTGATGCTCGCCAAGAGTCCAGAACCCGGCAACGATCAAGGTGAGTTGACCCTCATAATGCGAGATGCGCTCCTCTTGCACTGCACAAAAAGGATCAGAGCCCGCTGAGTCCATTGTTGGCCAGTTCGTACTGTCAGAACTGAATGAGGAGGAGGACACAAATGCAGGCTCAGACATAGGGCAGATCCGTATTCAGAGTTTAATCGGTCCAAGTCGGTACACAGGTAAGCAAATAGTAATCTAGGAGCAGGCAAAATTAGTGGTCAAAAAACAGGCCGTGGCCGAGTACACAAAGTCACAATATTTCTAGAGCTGGAACGAGGTGATACCAGGTAGCATACACAACGAACTGGCAAAGAAACCTAAAACACAAAGGCTTAAATACAGACTTAACAGGGGATAATGAGACACAGGTGAAGCACATCAGGGCGGGATCAACAATCACATGAGGGTAAACGACCTGACAGGAAATGGCACCTGAAACAAGAGGAGATGTGAGAAACTAGATTAAACGCGAGACCTGACAAGAGGCAGACCAACCTACCTCCACGGTTACCGGTAGAGCTCTTTGCCTGGTTCTGGGTGGTAAAGGCATGTTTCCCCTTGCTCCTGCTGGGGAGCGTCAGCTGCGGAATTTAAATGGTCGACTTGGTCCTTTCCCAGCCCCAGTTTCAGCAAACTGCTTGTAGGGACATTGCCGTTGGAGGGTTCTGCTGGTCACTGGTGCCTTGATGAGCCCGACGGTTTTGGCCTCGTCATCCAGCTCCTTTCCTCTTTTAGCCAGGTCTTCCCCAAATAATAGGTTTGGCGGCTGGACGGTGCCAGGCTTGCATAGGGCAGCAAACCTGGGATTAATGGTGGGGCGAATGGTGCTTTTGCAGAGGCAGTTAATCTCAAAGTGCACATTGCACATGAGAGCCGGGGCATCCTGCTGAACTTCATTCAGGAGCCCACCACCCACCGACCTACCAAAAGCCGTTATTCCAGATTCCAGCAGCTTGAGCACCCATTGCAGTTTAATCTCCTGCGCTCGGATGCCTACCCCCATGTGGTCCCAAATGGCATGGTTTACTGTCGGCACCTTCAGCAGAATACATTTCTCTGTGGTGTCATATTTCATGGCAGTGGTGTCCATGCCAGCTCCTGGAGCTAGTGGGAGGCCAGGTAATTTATGCTGGCAGCCAGTTCCTCTCCAAACGGCTCACCAGAGTCTGTAGGGACGGCAAACCTGGCCGCCAGGAATGGGACCTCTGGTGCTTGCCCCTCATCCCGTCGGGCAGCCTCCATCGCTGAGCCCTCTGAATCGGCGTCAGATTCAATCTGACCCGGTATACTCTCCTCGTCCAGGAGGGAGATACTTGGCAGCCCTGTTGGAGAGGCCTCTTGATGGAGCATCCTCTCCAACAGGAGCTCCATCCTGGATACCTGTTCCGTGGTATCCATTCTTAGGGGTGAACCCTCTCGACTGGACTCGTCTGAGTCTATCGGCCGGACAGATTTTCGGGTGGCCTTACGCCCCTCCGGTGTAGGCACAGTGTCCTCAGACACCAAGTCTGTGGTCGTTGGTTTGACAACCAGCGACTCCGTGGATGAGCTAGGCGGCCGACCGCTACCCGCACTCCCACGGGCTTGAGATATTTTTCCCACGGCTCGCCTTGCTGTTGCTGATTTTTTCATGTTCGCACTTGCCCTCCTGCAACAAGAATTACCAAACACAGAGACCTCTAACAAGTTTTAACACTTAGCTGAGGCTTTTTAAACTTACCGCTGGAGAAACGCTGCTCCTCCCAGCCGGTCGCTGTGCCATGTGTCAGACATAATGACACATGCCGACAGGCGGGGTTCTTCACGGAGTCACTCACATCACTCCGAAGTAAAATTAGGGATCTACCTCGTGGAGCAGAAATTGTATTTGTAAATGTATGGCTGGAAATAGGTAGTTCTTGGTCTAGATCATAGGTCATCCCGCTTGGCGATCATTTCGCTGAACACCTCCGCTCGGTCCGCCTGAACCTACCTGATCTCCCAGTTGCTAAACACTTTATCTCCCCCTCCCATTCCCAATCTGACTTTGCTGTCCTGGGCATCCTCCATTGTCAATGTGAGGCCCAGATCAAATTGGAGGAACAGCACCTCATATTTTGCTTGGGCAGCTTATACCCCAGCGGTATGAAAATTGACTTCTCTAACTTCAAGTAGCCCTTGCTTTCTTGCTCTCTCCATCCCTCCTCCTTCCATGTTCTCCGACTAGTCTGACTATCCCCTTGATTACATTTTATCTTTGTATGCTTCGTTGTCAACTTCTCGAAGCTAACAATTGTTTCTACATTTTCGTTGATCTATATCTCCTTTGATTGCTCATATTCACACCTTATCCTTCCATACCTCTGACTTTCCCCTGACTCTCAGTCTGAAGAAGGGTCTTGACCCAAAACATCACCCATTCCTTCTCTCCAGAGATGCTGCCTGTTCCGCTGAGTTACTCCAGCATTTTGTATCAATCTGTAGGTCATAAACAGTATTGAGTGGCACCAAACGATGGTCCAAGGGATGGGAGGATTATAACGTCAATTGCGATGGAGTTTCAGAACCATCAGAATGGGGTTTTAAGGATCTGTATTTGGATGGTGGTTGTGTGTGACCAGATTTGTGTTTGGAACTAGTTGAGACTATTACACTGGAGTGGTGTTTCTGTGCCATTCCAAAGAAGGAACAAAAAATGCTTTGGGAAATATATTTTCTACCAAACGTTTAACATGCTTGCCCTCCACTGGCTGAGACTCCACACAGAAATTATGTTTGATTCCACATCCACAAACTGTACATCTATCAAAGTAAATTGTGCAACAGATACATAAAGGACAGAAGGAAAATCATGGACCATACTTCCCATGCTCCCAATAATATATTCCTGACATTGTAGTCGGGATCGAACCTGGGTCTCTGGCGTTGTAAGCATTGTAAGGCGGCAACTCTACCACTGCACTACTTGCCAACCATATACAAAAGATTTCTAAACCATTTTGTGATTTTGGAAGTACAGCAGTGAATATCCACTGAAAATCAGAAATGTTTATGATGATAAAAACAATGAATGGATCAGGCAGCATCTGCAGAAGAGTTGTTATTAAAGACCAATGAGCCTTCATCAATCTCTAACATCACCAACCTTCTATCCACCTGAATCTTCAACCTGAAATGGTAATTCCATTTCTATTCACTTATGCTACATCACAAATATCTATGGTGAAGACACAAAACTAGATGGATCAGCAAATTACAGTGTGGAAGAGGCTAAACCAATCACGGACAGGCGTGAATAAGATGTAGATGTAACGTATTTATTTAAATTGATTAATGAGAACATGAGAAGTCTGCCCCACGTGATGAATTACACAATCACTGAAGGTAAAAAGTGATCTAAAAGTGAAAATGCATAAGCTTTAAAAATGGATAACTTCCCAAGAAAAGACATCGGCAAACATTGGAATATTGTAAGATAATTTAAAATAGCAGCTTTCACTGACTTTAGCTTTTAGTGATTGATCAGGAGGCAGGAGTGAACTTCATCTTCATCTTCATTAAATGATAAACACTTTCAGCAGACCACATTGTAAACAAGGTGTGGAGCACAGAGGAAGAATATGAAAATATTACTGTCGGTAAATTTGATTTGCAAACTAAGTATTGTTTTATTAGTTTATTTTATGTTTTAGAGGTACAGCACGGGAACAGGCCCTTCGGCAGACCGAGTTTGCACCGACCAGTGATCACCGCACATTTACACTACACACACTAGGGACAATTTACATTTATACCAAGCCAATTAACCTGCAAACATGTACGTCTTTGGAGTGTGGGAGGAAACCGAAGATCTCAGAGAAAACCCATGCAAGTCATGGGGAGAACATACAAATTCCGTACAGACAGCACCTGTAGTCGGGATCGAATCCGGGTCTCTGGCGCTGTAAGCAGGAAACTATACCGCTGCGCAACTGTGCCGGGTTGTAGCTGGTGTTATTATGGTACTAGACTAAGTGGGACCCGTTGGTGGGCCAAATACATTCTTGGGGTGAAAGCTCAGTCACTTAAGCCTGATGTGTTGACAGCTCACTCACGGCTGGTGGGCGAACAGTAGACTCATGGCTATTCTTTGAAATTCCATTTCACACAGGGTGCGAGGCTACCAAATTGAAATGTAGTTTCCTACCATTTCAAGCACGGTGCAAGGCCACCAAATTCAAGTGCAGTTTCCTACCACTTCAAGCAGGGTGCAAGGCCACTGAATTCAAGTGCAGTTTCCTACTACTTCAAGCAGGGTGCAAGGCCACCGAATTGAAGTACAGTTTCCGACCACTTCAAGCTGGGTGCAGGGCTACCAAACTCAAGTGCAGTTTCCTACCATTTCAAGCAGGGTGCAGGGCCACCAAACTCAAATGCAGTTTCCTGCCACTTCAAGCAGGGTGCAAGGCCACCAAATTCATGCAGTTTCATGCCAGTTCAAGCAGGGTGCAAGACAACCAAATTGAAGTTCAGTTTCATACCATATCAAGCAGGGTGCAAGGCCAACAAATTCAAGTGCAGTTTCATACCATTTCATGCAGGGTGCAAGGCCACCAAATTCAAATGCAGTTTCAAACTATTTCATGCAGGGTGCAAGGCCACCACATTCAAATGCAGTTTCATACAATTTCAAGCAGGGTGAAACCACCAGAAAACCACCATAAAACCACACAAACACCACATAAACACCACAGTCACATTTTTGTATACATTCAGTATGTTAAGTTGATTCACAGCTTAGACAGTGCTCCCCCATCTTGCAGAGACTGAGCCACAGCCACATTTCTGGGTTTTATAATCCCTCCCCCCTCCCACTGGAAGAGGTGTGGCCTTCGTGGCATGATTGACAGGAGAGAGATTCTCAACATTTTTTAAACACTAATAACACTTTTATTTTTCATTGATGGGAAGAATCCTCTGCACCTGATGAGCGGAGGGGGATTGAGTAAGACGGACAAAAATCACAGCCAAAGTTGTAGCGTTTTATCTAAATCAATATACAGTGCAAACAGGAAGTTGTCTAGTTACCACCACCAACAACCATTTGCAGTGGAGCATTTCAAAGCAGTTACCACCACCAACAACCATTTGCAGTGGAGCATTTCAAAGCAGTTACCACCACCAACAAACATTTGCAGTGCAGCATTTTAAAGCAGTTACCACCACCAACAACCATTTGCATTGCAGCATTTCAAAACAATTACCACCATCAACAACCATTTGCAGTGCAGCAAGTATAATTTGCAAGTATAATGGAAGAGTTATAAGTAAAATTTGCAAGTATAATGGAAGAGTTGCATGAAAAAAATTGAAAAAAAGGTGGAAAAGGAAATGGAATCAGTGCTGGAAGAAATTAAGCTACAATCAACATCCATAAAAGACCTTGAAGAATTAGTCCAAACAAATAGACTACGAAAACTCTCGTCAAAGAAAGTCAACGATTATCCGACTTACTGGGCAAAGTTACTGATAAGTGTACTGAGCTGGAAGGACGCCAGAGAAGGCAGAACCTAAGGATCGTGGGTATTCGAGAAGGGAGAGTAAAGAATCAAGATACCCGAGAGTTTACTGCAAACTTACTACAAAAGGTTTTATCTCTGGAAGAAAAGCCTTTGCTAGCCCGAGCACACAGAGTAATGAGACGTTATACAAAGCATGATGCTCCTCCAAGACAAATGATAGTAAAAGTCCAGTATGATTATGTTTTGGAAGATATGATGAATAAAGTTGTAAAAAGTAGAAATCTTAAATATGAAGAAGATTCGATCAGTATCTACCGAGACTATCCAGCAGAGGTCTCTAAGAAACGGAATGCGTTTAAAGAAACCAAAATAATTCTGAGGGAAGTGAAGAATCTGAAGTACACTCTGACATACCCAGCAACACTGAGAGTCACTTACAATCAGGAAGAACATTATTTAAAAAACCCAGAGGACGCATTGAAATTTGCCCAAAGGATTAAGGAGCGAGAAGAAGACTGAATGAAACTTTCAAAGATGAATTAAAGGAACAATTAAACCATATTTTCAAGATTGGTTGAAGATTACAATAGACTATGGACTTGTTTCATCTAAAGAAGACGGAGAAGGAGGCAGATGGGAAAATTGAGGAGATTTGTATTGAAGATTTTTCCATGGATACTAATAATTAGAATACTAACACTACTAGTTTAATAATTAACATATATTAACATATATAAACATATATTAAATTTAACACACTGGTATCATTAATAATTAGTTAATAATTGCTAATTATTGATTAATAATTAATAATTAGTTATAACCGACTAACTTAGAATTAAGTAAATAGTAAATATAAATATACAAATATAAACTTTGACTTCATTTATCTCCCCTGGTATTTTTTATTTCTTTTTTACTTTTTATTTTTCCCATAAATTGGGTCTTTTTTCATTATTTTTATAATTTTATTTATTTTTTCTCTTTCTTATATATTTTTTATTATTATAGTTTTCTAATAGGCATTAAGTATATATATTGCTATATACTTGACTATGAACTTTAACACATCATAGTTTAGTACCCTCGGTTTAAATAATAATTTCTTTTTATTTTGGAATATTAATTTTAGTGAATCATGGAGATGGACAACATTTAACATTCACTACGGAAGTCCTTAGATTGCTAGCCATGTTAGTATGGCTAACACTAACTACACTTATACTAGATGTAGTTTTTTCTTTCTTTGTGCACTTTACTAATCTCTTAATCTATCCCTTTTTTAATACTATTTCTGATTATTACTATTATTATTTTATATTTGAGTGGAATTATAAATTAATGCAAAGGAGATATATATGTGAGAGAAAATCAAGGGTTTTGAAATTCGTCTGCTAGCCCGAGCACACAGTGATACACCAGAAATATCATCATCCCTCTTATGGGAAACTTTTAAAGCGTATGTTCGGGGAATTATGATATCTTCTCAAGCATTTTATAATAAAGAGAATCGGAAGGTACAACAGGCATTGGAAAGAGAGATTAAACAGTTAGATACAGAGAATGCCGTTAAACCAACTATGATAAAACATAATAAAATCTTTGCATTTAAATATAAATTAAATAAAATACAGTCAGACCAAGTTATAAAACTATACCAATATACTAAACAAATACAATTTGAATTTGGTGACAAACCACATAAACTATTGGCTCGTCAGTTAAGAAAACTGGAAGGAGAAAAATTAATTTATAGGATTAAATCAGATAAAGGGGAATTACTAGTACAAACTAAAGATATAAATGAGAGATTTTTGCAATATTATAAAAAATTATATTCAGCTAAAACAAAAGAAAATCAAATAGGAGTAGAAACATTTTTAAAAAATTGTAATCTAAAAGGACTGGATTTAGAAGATAGGGAATTATTAAATGTTGAAATAACTACTAAAGAAATTGAAGAAACTATTAGATCATTAAAAAATGGTAAAACTCCAGGACCAGATGGTATTGGAGCAGAATTTTATAAAATATTTTATGATATGATAGCTCCACGTTTGAAGACACTATATGAACACACTTATGCACAACAGAAATTACCAGAAACATTAAATGAATCTATTATAACCCTTATACCTAAATTAGATAAAAAATCTTGATGACCCAGGGTCATATAGAGCTATATCTCTTTTAAATACTGATCAAAAAATATTAACAAAAATATTAGCACAAAGACTAAACACAGTGATTAATAAACTAATTCACTTAGATCAAACAGGATTAATACCAAAACGATATTCCTCAAACAATCTGAGAAGATTATTTAATATTATATATTCGAAAAGAAACATTAATAAGGATTTATCAATTATTTCGTTGGATGCAGAGAAAGCTTTTGATCAGATTGAATGGTCTTATTTATTTTCAGTTATGGAATGTTTTCAGTTGGGGGAGAAGTTTATAACATGGGTTAAATTACTATATACCAGACCAACAGCTAGAATATTAATAAACCAAGTGTTAACAACTAAATTTAACTTATTCCGAGGCTGCAGACAAGGTTGTCCTTTATCTCCACTACTGTTTGCATTTGCAATAGAACCACTAGCAAAATCTGTGAGATCACATTATGAAATATATGGGTATGAAACTAAAGAAACTGAAAATAAAATCTCTTTATGCGCAGATGATGTATTACTTCATATCACAAAACCAGAAATTAGTATCCCTAACTTGTTAGATTTAATAACTCAATTTGGATCGTTTTCAGGATATAGAATTAATTGGAATAAAATGAACATGCCAATAATGGGAAATAACTTACATATATTACAACAATACCCTTTTAAGATTGCAAATGAAAAAAATAAATATCTTGGAATTTATGTAACAAACAGATATGATTCTTTATTTAAATCTAATTTCCCACCCTTATTGAATAAATTACTTAAGAATATTCAATATTGGAAAACATTACCTATTTCAATGCTAGGTAAGATTAATGCGATAAAAATGATTTTTCTTCCACAATTACTATACTTGTTTCAAATGATCCCGATATATCTTCCTAAAAATTGTTTTAAGAAAGTGGACTCTATGGTTACCAATTTTATTTGGGATTATAAGAACCATAGAATAATTAAAAAAACATTTATGTAAATCAAAAATAAATGGAGGTTTTGCATTGCCTAATTTTATGTTTTAATATTGGGCAGTTAATATAAAAAATATGAATTTCTGGTTGGAAGAACTAGATAAACCATACTGGTTAAAAATGGAAAAAGAAGACTGTTTACCTTTTGAAATTAGCTCGATTTTATTTGCTTATACTACAATACATAAGAAAACATATTGAGGAAACCCAATAATAGAAAGTGGAATACGTATTTGGAAACAATTAAAAAAAAACATTAAAATTACAGAACACACCACTAGCTCTTCCAATTGTAAACAATATTTCTTTTAAACCCTCATTGATGGATAAAGGTTTCTTTTAAACCTTCACTGATGGACAAAGGTTTCTTAAAATGGAAGAACTATGGAATAAATGGTGATCTCTACAGGGAAAGTTTATTTCTCTCATTTCAGGAATTACAACAAAATTATGGATTATGTTCTGAAGAATATTTTAGATATCTACAAATTAGAGATTATGTTAAATCAAATACACTAGATTTTAGGAATAGAAAGACAGACATTTTAGATGAATGTCTAAATAAACATCCGAATGCAGAAAAATTAATATCATATATCTATAATATTTTACTGGAAAATTATTTACCAAATACAGATAAATATAGACAAGCATGGGAAAACGAACTAGGTCAAGTAATTAGTGTAGAAGTATGGAACGGAAGTTTACAACATATACACCACTGTTCATTAAATGCTAGACACTCCTTGATACAATTTAAAGTATACACAGATTACATCTCTCAAAATCCAAAATAGAATTTTCTCAAATGTTTCCGCGATATGTGATAAATGTCAACAATTAGAAGCTAATTTAACGCATTCATTCACAAAATGTATAAAAATTACTAATTTTTGGATAGAAATTTTTAAGATAATCTCAATTGTAGTTAATGCAAATTAATTCCAGACTCAAAATTAATCATATTGGGAATACTAGAAACTAATCAGATATTAACAACACAACAAATAATTTTTATTGGTTATAGTTTAATAATTGGTAAAAAATGAATACTAAGATTTTGGAAAGGTCCCATTTCCCCTACAATTAAAATGTGGATTACAGAAATGTCGGAGACACTTCACCTGGAACGATTAAGACTTGTCCTGATGGACAGGCTGGATCAATTCAGAGGAATATGGTCTCCATTTATTGAATATTTAAAGGGTTAAGATGGTCCGGTTCGAGGCCATGACTGAAGCCTGAATTCACTTAAAATTAGCATTTTAATGGAGCAGCACAGAGGCGGCAGCTGGTAGGGCCACCAGAGATCTGGGCTCAATCCTGATCTCGGGTGCTCTCTATGTGGAGTTCTCCTAGTGACCTCGTGAGTTTCCTCTGGTACTCCTGTGGTGGAAGGCACAAAGTACAGTCAGTCCTCCTCCATTGTTCCCCCATGGTCGGGGTCATAAACCTCCGCAGTCGCCATTGTGGATGGCCAGATGTGCAGGCTCTCTCGTCTGGAAGGTAAGTCCCGAATCAGTGCTTCCCTACCGGAGACCGTGGCTTCAGGATGTTGTAGACCGCAGGCCGGTGGTTGGAGCTCTTCTCCAGGGATCCCCGTCTCGGGATCCTGCTCCGGATGGTAAGTCCACGCCGCACCCGCAGCTAGAAGCTCCGCAGACCATGGCTTCAAGATGTTGTTGGCCGTGGTCGGAACTCTTCTCCTCCGGGAATCACCAACGAGGGATCCCAGGCTCTGCATGCTGCACACGCTGCTAGAGGCTCACCAGACCGTGGCTTCAAGATGTTGAAGGCCGCGGGCCAGCGGTCGGAGCTCTCCTCCTCCGGGGATCCCCAACGAGGGATCCCAGGCTCCGGACGCTGCGTCTGCAGCTAGAAGCTCTGCAGACCGTGGGTTCAGGCTGTAACAGTCCACGGGCCAGCGATCGGAGCACTACTTTCTGGCACCCCGGCATGGATTCGCCCCGTTCCGCGATTAAAAAGTCCACGCTGCACCCGCTGCTGAAGCTCCGGGCCCGACTCTGGGAAAGGCTGCACCAATCCATGGTGTTAGGCCGTGAGGGGAGCAACGTGGAAAAGTCTCCTCTCCGTGGAGGAGGCGACCTAAAGCGGCCCCCCCTTTCCCTCATCACCACCCCCCACACAAGACACACCAAGAGACATTAAAACACACATTTGGACATACTAAAAAACACAGAAAAAGTAGAAATGACGAACATGCTGCTGGCAGGGCCGCCGTCGCACAGCGCTCCCACCTTCCTAAAGGGATGTCCTTTCATTCAAAATCTATGACCACTAGTCCTAGACTCTCCCCCTAGTGGAAACATCCTCTCCACATCCAATCTATCCAAGCCTTATTAAGGATGGGGGAGGAAACCAGACCACTCGGAGGAATCCTACACAGTCATAGGGAGAATGTGCAATCTCCACACAGACAGGCCCGAGGTCATGATCGAACCCTGGTCTCTGGCGCTGAGAGGCAGCAGTTCTACCAGCTGTGCCACTGTACCATTGTGATTCTAAATGACTGAGAACAGAATAAGCATTCTAAAGAATGTCAAGCACTTGCAGTAGATGCGGTCCCTCCCACAACATGAAAAGTAATAAATGAATATTGATCACCTTCTGTAGACCACAGAAGATTTTCTTCAATTGCCAAAACTTTCAAAGAACATGAAGGCACAAGTCATACGAACTGGAAATAATCTACTCAAACCATAACTAACTATTTGATTTGACTATCTTCATTTTAAATAGTCAACAATCAGAGACGTTCTACATTGTTGCCACTTTAGGATGGTCAAATGCAGTGCAATATTTTCTATTCAACTTTTTTATCCCACGGGTTCTAAACCTATCAATTATATTTACCTTTTAAAATCAAAATTCTTTGGAAGTTGAAGGTTATTGTCACAATCACTTCTCGTTCATTTATCTCATCTTGCCTTGCAGTCTCAACTTTGATGATGTTTAGCCCTGTGGCACTTAGCCTTTCATCTAAGCTGCATGACATCAAGAAATGTTTCCTGAACCCTTCCCCGGACTTGCTTCTCCTGGTCAGGGATTAACATAAATGCAGAATGCTCCAGTGCTTTTTTGGGGTCAGTGCCTTTTTGGACAAGCAATGACAACTTCACTAATGGCTGAGGAGAGCAATAAGGCAGTAACCAAAAATAAGGCATCAATATCTACGGCCCTTTCTTCTGTTCTTGCTGAGAGAGTTGGTTAATCAATTATTTCTGGGAATAGTCATTTGGATGAAACGCACAAAGCATACCCTACAAAATGGTAATAATTGAATGGCCTCAGTACATATTGAACCACCTGCAATTATCATCCCCTCCACTGTCTAACTGGGGGAGGCAACTTTGCTTATGGAGACAGTTCCTGATCGGGGAAGCCCAGTGCATTGTGGACTATGTCCTGCTATACAGAGCAAACCTTCACCAACAACATCGCCTGGACCACCCATATTTAAGCAACGACCAAGGAAGTACACCAACGCTTCCACTTCCTTAGAAGGCTACGGATGTTCGCCATGTCCCCTACAACTCTCACCAACTTCCGCAGATGCACCACAGAAAGCATTTTATCAAGATGCATCAAAGCTTGTCATGGGAACAGCTCCATCGGACACCTTCAGAAATTGCAGTGAATTGTGGACACAGCCCAGGCCATCACACAAACCAACCTCCCTTTTATTGACTCCATTTATACCTCACACTGCCTTGGCAAGGACAGTAGCATAATCAAGTATGAGTCGCACCCTGGCCACTACCTCTCCTCCCCTCTCCCGTCAGGCGAAATGTATAGAAGTGTGAAAATACGTACCTCCAGATTCAGTGATAGTGTCTTCTCAGCTGTTATCAGGTAACTGAATCATCCTACTACAACCAGAGAGCAGTGCTGAACTACTATCTACCTCATTTGTAACCCTCGGACTATCCTTGATCGGACGTTTTTTTAGAAAAGAACTGCGGATGCTGGTTTAAATCGAAGGTAGACACAAAATGCTGGAGTAACTCAGCAGGACAGGCAGCATCTCTGGAGAAAGGAATTGGTGACGTTTCAGGTAGGGTCTCAACCCGAAATGTCACCCGCTGAGTTACTCCAGCATTTTGTGTTTACCTTTATCGGTCTTTGCTATTTTTTCCTTGTACTAAACGTTATTCCCTTATCATCTATGCACTGTAAATGGCTCAATTGTAATCATGTATGTCTTTCTGCTGACTGGATAGCATGCAACAAAAGCTGTTCACTGTTCCTTGGTACACGAGACAATACACTAAACTAAACTAAACTGTTCTTCAACGATTATTTGACACCTATCCAATTTCCCATCAAATTACTTTGCTTGGGAGAGCTTCTGAGATTTGCAAGCCTTCGAAAGCGGCATAGAAGTAATAACAATTAATCATGCTGTTGTGCACCTATTAGAAGCTGTTAACAATGATTGTTGTATCAAGGCAATCAACCTGCCTCACGTGATTAGCTGTCCTCTGGGTGGCAAAAATATATTTGGAAATGTATTCTTTGATGATAAAAATGGGCCCACCATGATTGATCCTGGTCTGAAGAAGGGTCTTGACCCAAAACGTCACCCATTCCTTCTCTCCAGAGATGCTGTCCCGCTGAGTTACTCCAATATGTTGTGTCTATCTTCAGTTTAAACCAGCATCTGCAGTTCCTTCCTACAGTACATATCATGATTGAGTTCTGCTTGCCTCCATGTATATTTGTTTGTATATTTTGCCAATCACTTTGTAGAAGATTATGAATCCAATGAGTGTACAACTTACACAATATTAATATCAGTGGGAGATATGGAAAGGATGTCTGTAGTTAACAATTAACCCAATAGCCTTAGCTTTTCTTTCTCTGCTTCCTTCTAAATCAGTAACACTGAAATCAACACTGAACAGAGCAGAAGGATCTAGGTGTGCAGGTACATAGATCCTTGAAGATGGCATCACAGGTAGATAGGGTGGTCAAGATGTCTTTTGGCACATTGGCCTTTATCAGTCACAGTATTGGGAAAATAAGTTGGGAGATCATGTTGCAGTTACATAAAACATTGGTGAGGCCGCATTTAGAGTATTGTGTTTTGTTCTGGCCACCATGCTATAGGAAAGTTAAAAAGGGTATAGAGAAGATTTACAATGATGTTGCCAGGATTCGACGGTCCGAGCTGTGAGGTGAGCTTGAGCAGACTAGGACTCTACTCCTTGTAGCACAGGAGGATGAGGGGAAATCTTATAGAAGTGTATAAAATCATGAGAGGAATAGATCGGGTAGACGCATAGAGTAGGGGAATCAAGAACCTGATGACATAGGTTTAAGGTGAAGGGGGAAAGGTTTAATAGGAATCTGAGGGGTAACTTTTTCACACAAAGGGTGGTGGATAGAAATCAATTATTATTCAATCTACTTACCACTCTTAGTTCAGTTCAGTTCAGTTGTAAAGTAAATAAAGTAAGAATTAAAATTGTGGTGACATCAGAAAGCCCTAAAAATATTCAACTCATATTTGTGCACTGAAAAACAATATTAAAACATTTCAGAACAATGATCTTTCATCAGAACTGAGCTCAGACATTTTTCATTCTAAATTGACCTTGAGTATTCGGAGTGTTGCTTCTGTCAACCATAGCCATGAATTTGTAAATAAAAGCAACATGACTGGATTCTTCCATTTTAACTTGTGGAGAAATGCATTCATCATTCCCACTCATTATTTGTACATTACATTTGTTTATTGAGGTGACATGGACTGGAGGTGTTCTGCTGAATATTTTTGGAGATATTTTTGGACCACAACATTTAGAGATGACATGTTTTGATTCCTCCTAGGCATTAATGAACCAGCTGAGTTTTCATGAATATCTGGCAAGTTCCATGATCATTCTTCTGCTGCCAGCTCAGATTTAATGAACTCAATATCACAACTTGCTGTTACGAGATTTTGTTCACTACCTCCAGACAGGTACAATAAACAACATAACTCCCCTCGGTTCCCGACCTGAAACATCACCCATCCCTTTCCTCCAGAGATACAGCCTGACCTGTTGACTTATTCCAGCAAATTGATCCACCTTTATCATAACTACTCTCATACATCTATATTACTAAAAGTCTGATCTTGAATGCTTTTGGCTCGCTGTGCTGTGATTTCCGAGAGAACACCGCCACCTACGGCCGTCATTTATGGCCACCTCGCTCAGAGACCGCATCTGCCTTCCTGGACCGGAAGATTTTTGCCATCCATGAAAAATCATAGATATATTCATGTATTTTAAAAATTGCCATTCTCTCTGCTGCCCCTGCTGGTGGGAGGGGGGAGGGACTATAAAACCCGGAAGTGGTGTGCCTCACTCAGTCTCTGCAAGATGGGGGAAGACAGAGGGTCACGTCTCTCTGACCTCTGAATAACATTGAACACATGTCTACTCAACTGTGAGTGCCCTTAATGTGGTTTGAAGTAAAAGGGCACTACTGCAAATGGTGGTTTGGGTGCTTTGGGTTGAAGTTAAAAGGCACTACTGCAAATGGTGGTTTGGGTGCTTTGGGTTGAAGTTAAAAGGCACTACTGCAAATGGTGGTTTGGGTGCCTTGGGTTGAAGTTAAAAAAGCACTACTGCAAATGGTGGTTTGGGTGCTTTGGGTTGAAGTTAAAAGGCACTACTGCAAATGGTGGTTTGGGTGCTTTGGGTTGAAGTTAAAAGGAACTACTACAAATGCTGGTTTGGGTGCTTTGGGTTGAAGATAAAAGGCACTACTGCAAATGGTGGTTTGGGTGCTTTGGGTTGAAGTTAAAAGGCACTACTGCAAATGGTGGTTTGGGTGCTTTGGGTTGAAGTTAAAAGGCACTACTGCAAATGGTGGTTTGGGTGCCTTGGGTTGAAGTTAAAAAAGCACTACTGCAAATGGTGGTTTGGGTGCTTTGGGTTGAAGTTAAAAGGCACTACTGCAAATGGTGGTTTGGGTGCTTTGGGTTGAAGTTAAAAGGAACTACTACAAATGGTGGTTTGGGTGCTTTGGGTGGAAGTTAAAAGGCACTACTCCAAATGGTGGTTTGGGTGCTTTAGGTTGAAGTTAAAGGGCACTTCTGCAAATGGTGGTTTGGGTTGAAGTTAAAAGGCAATACTGCAAATGGTGGTTTGGGTGCTTTGGGTAACTTCCTGTTTTTGCACTGTATATTTATTTTAGATAAAATGCTACCACTTACGGCTGTGGTTTTTGGCCATCTTACTCAGCCCCCATCTGCTGAGCAGGAGCAGAGGATTCTTCCCATCAATGAAAAATAAAAGTATTATTAGTGTTTGAAAAATGTTGAGAATCGCTTTCCTGTCAATCATGCTATGAAGGCCACACCTTTTCTGGTGGGCGGGGGAGTGGTTATAAAACACGGACGTTTAGTTATGGCTCAGTCTCTGCATGATGAGGGAGGGAGAGGTCATGAACATCTGAGTTGTGAATCAACGGAACACACTGGATGTCCACTGAACTGTGAGTTTGGTGTTTTGTGTGATTTTCTGGTGGTTTTCTGGTGGTTCCACCCTGCTGGAAATGGTATGAAACTGCATTTGAATGTGGTGGCCTTGCACCCTGCATGAAATGGTATGAAACTGCACTTGAATTTGGTGGCCTTGCACCCTGCTTGAAGTGGAATGAAAATGCACTTGAATTTGGTGACCTTGCACCCTGCTTGAAGTGGAATGAAAATGCACTTGAATTTGGTGGCCTTGCACCCTGCTTGAAGTGGTATGAAGCTGCACTGAATTTAGTGGCCTTGCACCCTGCTGAAAGTGGTATGAAACTGCAATTGTATTTGGTGGCCTTGGATCCAACTTGAATTGATATGTGAATGCACTTGAATTTGGTGGCCTTGCGCCCTGCTTGAAGTGGTATGAAACTGCACTTGAATTCGGTGACCTTGCACCCTGCTGGAAGTGGTAGGAAACTGCACTTGAATTCGGTGGCCTTGCACCGTGCTTGAAGTGGTAGGAAACTGCACTTGAATTTGGTGGCCTTGCAACCTGCTCAAAGTGCTAAGAAACTGCACTTGAATTTGGTGGCCTTGCACCCTGCTTGAAGTGGTAATAGCCATGAGTCAACTCCCAGCCTACCAGCCGTGAGTGAGCTGCCTGCACATCAGGCTTGAGGGACTGAGCTGCCACCACAAGGACCCATACCAACACTCCAGAAAGCCCCCCCCCCACTAGCCACCAATAGTGGAATTGGTGGAGAGGTGGAATATTGCATCAGGGGACCAGCCCTCCTGTGTGAACATGGGACTCAACGGGTCCCACTTAGTCTAGTCTGTTATAATGTTTGCTTATAAGCCATCTATCCATTTCACATGGTGTGCTTGTTATAGTGTTCATTGGCTCATTTAGTTTAGTTTAGTTTAGTTTAGAGATACAGCGCGGAAACAAGCCATTTCGTCACACCGGATCCACGCCGACCAGCGATCCCCGCACATTATCCTACACCCACTAGGGATAATTTTTACATTTACCAAGCCAATTAACCTACAAACCTATACATCTTTGGAGTGTGGGAGGAAACCGAAGATCTTGGAGAAAACCCACGCAGATCATGGGGAGAACGTACAACTTCTGTACAGACAGCACCCATAGTTGGGATTAAACCGTGGTCTCTGGTGCTGCGTTTGCTGTAAGGCAGCAACTTTACCACTGCACCACCGTGCCACCCTTTGTTTTTGTTTTGCCCTTCACAAAAAAGGTAAAAAATATAGGTCAGCCAAATATCATCTTACATGGAAGGGAGTCAAAACTCAAATATGGTGGAACAGTACATCACCACCAGCATCAATTGGTGGAACAGTACATCACCTATATTGCCATTCAGTCTATGTACTTTTCAAGGTACATTGATATGCAGCATATAATACATAGATCTGCCAACATGCAAAGACATGACTATACATGTAGGTGTGTCACTGTGCTGTAGCAACAATGTGAATATAATGCTAGGTGGAAGGTGGTGTACACCTGGCCTGGAGGTATCTGCTCTCGAACTGAAACATCACCCATTCCTTCTATCCAGAGTTGCAGGGTTACTCCAGCATTGTGTGTCTATCTTCAGTGTAACCAACATCTGCAGTTATTTCCCAACCGGAATCTGCAGTATCTGCAGTTTCCTGTGTCTCCAGAAGATATGAGGTTTGTTAAATATTTTTATTAGACGTAAGTACATATTAATAGAATATACTTCTCACATACATTTGTAATATTATTAATATTAACAATTATGTCTTATTTGTATTTCTATACATTTCTTTTAGTGCAGATAGGAAAAGATTGAGAAAAATAAAGTAAAAGTAGAAAATCAAAAAAAAAAAAATGAGTGGAGTGTTAAACAGGTTATCCATCATTGGAGATATATCCATGATTTGTTACATATGATTCTTCATCCATTCCTTTATTCAGGCTTCAGTCAGGCTCTCGCACCGAGCCATTTTGACCCTTTAAATATTCAATAAATGGAGACCATATCCCTCTGAAAAGATCCAACTTGTCCAGTAGGACAAGTCTTAATCTTTCCAGATGAAGTGTCTCCGACATTCCTGTAATCCACATTTTGGTTGTGGGGGATGTAGGACCTTTCCAGAATTTTAATATTAATTTTTTCCTAATTATTAAACTGTAATCAATAAAAAATATTTGATTTATTGTTATTAGTTGATCTGTTTCTAATATTCCCAATATTATTAATTTTGAGTCAGGGATCAGATTCATATTAACAACATTCAAAATTATCTTAAATATTGCTGTCCAAAATGTAGTAATTTTTATACAATTTGTAAATGAGTGCGTTAAATTAGGTTCTAAGTGCTGACATTTATCACATATGGCAGATATATTTGAAAAAATACTATGTAATTTGGATTTTGAATAATGTAATATTTTAAATTGTATAAGAGAGTGTCTAGCATTTAATGAACAATGATGTATATGTTGTAAGCTTTCATCCCAAACTTCTAGTCTAATTAATTGACCTAATTCATTTTCCCATGATTGCCTATATATTTCTGTCATTGGGACATCGTTTTCCAATAAAATGTTATAAATATATGATATCAATTTTTCTGTGTTCGGGTGTTTATTTAGACATTCATCTAAAATTTCTGTCTTTCTATTTCTGATTTCTTGTGTGTTTGCTTTTACATAGTCTCTAATTTGTAAATATTTAAAGTAATCTTTTGAATATAATCCATAAATTTGTTGTAATTCTTGAAATGACATGAAGGTGTTTTCCCTATAGAGATCACCCATCATATTAATTCCATAGTTTTTCCATTGTAAAAAACCTTTGTCCATGATTGAAGGTTTAAATGTAACGTTATTTACAATGGTAAGGGCTAGTGGTATACATTTCAATTTTAATGTTTTCTTTATTGGTTTCCAGATACGTATCCCCACTTTCTATTATAGGATTTTCACTATAGATTTTCTTACCTAGTTTAATATTAACGATTAAAATCGAGCTAATTTCAAAATGCGAACAATCTTCTTTTTCCATTTTTAACCAGATTGGTTGTTTATATGTCTCTACTAACCAAAAATTCATATTTTTAATATTAACTGCCCAGTAATAAAACATAAAGTTTGGCAGTGCTAGACCTCCATTTATTTTTGATTTACATAAATGTGTTTTATTTATTCTATGGCTCTTATAATCCCAGATAAAGTTGGTGACTATAGAATCAACCTTCTTAAAGAAATTTCTAGGAAGATATATCGGAATCAATTGGAAGAGATATAGTAATTGCGGGAGAAAAATCATTTTTATTGCATTAATTCTACCTAGCATTGAAATAGGTAATGTTTTCCAATATAAAATATTCTTATTTAATTTATTCAATAAAAGTGGAAAATTGGATATAAATAAGAATCTAATCTTTTTGTTACACAAATTCCAAGATATTTGATGTTTTCGTTTGCTATCTTAAAAGGAAATTGTTGTAGTATATGTAAGTTATTTACCATTATTGACATGTTCACTTTTATTCCAATTAATACTATATCCTGAAAATAATCCAAATTC
This sequence comes from Okamejei kenojei, assembly GCA_035221665.1. Classification (NCBI taxonomy): domain Eukaryota; kingdom Metazoa; phylum Chordata; class Chondrichthyes; order Rajiformes; family Rajidae; genus Okamejei; species Okamejei kenojei. Next base: position 24,565,179 of record CM069136.1, on the reverse strand, counting down.
AGTAGTTAATTTTAGTAAATTTGGAATACTAATTTCCGGCTTTGTAATATAAAGTAATACATCTTCCGCATATAAGGAGATTTTATTTTCAGTATCTCTGGTGTCATACCCATATAGTTCAGGATGTAATCTCACACGTTGAGCTAATGGTTCTATTGCAAGTGCAAACAATAGCGGGGATAAAGGACAACCTTGTCTGCAGCCTCAGAATAAATTTAATTTAGTTGATAGCATTTGATTTGTTAGTATTCTGGCTGTTGGATTAGTGTATAATAATTTAACCCAAGTAATAAACTTCTCTCCCAACTTAAAAGTTTCCATAACCGAAAACAAGTAAGACCATTCCACCTGGTCAAAAGCTTTCTCCGCATCTAACGATATAATTACTAAGTCTTTATTAATACCTCTTTTCGAATATATAACATTGAATAATCGTCTCAGGTTATATGAGGAATGTCGTTTTGGTATAAATCCTGTTTGATCCGGGTGAATTAATTTATTAATAACTGTGCTTAGTCTTTGTGCTAATATTTTGGTTAGTATCTTTTGATCAGTATTTAAAAGAGCTATAGCCCTATATGATCCTGGGTCATCCAGGTCTTTGTCTATTTTAGGTATAAGTGTTATAATAGATTCATTTAACATTTCTGGTAATTTCTGGTGGGTATAGATGTATTCATAGAGTATCTTCAAACGTGGTGCAACCAGATCAGATATGAGGTTTTAGCAAGATCCCAAACCTGTCCATCTGCAACAATTGGTGAGTAGGTGCCCTGTGAATGATATCAAGTGATATGAACCAATGTATTTTAATGTTCTATTTGTTATGCTAAAGGTGTAGGTGATGTATGTTCACCTTTACTAAAAACATGTGAATCAGATATGAGGGTTGAGTTGGCAGTGGTGGGTCAAGAATTCTTCTAACATGGAACGTTGCCCACTTTGTTCCAGGGTCAAGCTAGAATTTAAATATAAATTATCTTGATCAGTTCAATAACTGCAGGAACATAGAACTAAGAAGGCAAGACTCCTGTTTGAAGGTGCAGCAGTGGTGTGAATGTTTCCTTAATTTGAGCAACTGAATTAATTAAGAACCTGCCCTTTAATTTGCAGGCAGAAGATATGGTTCTGGCTAGGTTGAGTTCATTTGACAAACCCGATCTAACAACATCAGGAGTAACAATCAAAAGAAGGCCTCAATAGTTCAGTGTTCAATCGAGCTTTATTTGTCACATGTGCAACTGCATATTTACACATGCAGGCGCCGCCATGTTTTGGCCGCATTCCACAAGTCCACGGTGTGATCAGCCCGCGCTCTCGGTCTACTGGAGCCGTTCCCCATCCAGGTAAGCCCCAGGCTCTGCAGGTTCTTCCTCCGTCTCCAGCCACCTGATCGCCCCCCAACCTACGACCCTCTCCTCGCCAACGGTGCCTGGAGTCGCCTCCTGCAGCCGACCTTGAAGGCGCTGGAGGCAATCCTCCTATTCACCCTCCGACCGTCAAGTACCCTCCACCCTCAGGTATGCTATGAGTTCATATTTTCCCTTCATTTAAAAAATTTGAAAAGTGTCTACAGATATTGTCTGTGTGGTCTTTAAGAAGGCATGTGAGACAGTTCTGCACAATAGATTGAAGTTACCACAGTCTTTCAGGATTGCAATAAGGAAACACTTTTGCAAAAATGATGTAACAATATACCAATCTCTCCTACGTTTCTCCTAACCACCCCAAAATGTTGTTTATTCTTTTCCCTGCATAGATACTACCTGACCAGATGGGTTCCTCCAGCAGTTCTTTTTTAATCTAATCTAACTTTATTCTGCTTTAAGTGTCGAATAGGTCAGGAGGACACATTATTGGCAACAATACTGGTTGTTTGCTGGTTAAATGTGAAGCAATTCAAATGTAGAATGTGGCAATGCGACTTTTTTTTTTAAAGGAAAGATACAGCATGGAAACAAGTCCTTTGGCCATCAACTACCCAGTTAAGGGCCTGTACCACTTTCACAACCTAATTCACGACCTCTGCCGAGTTTGCCCTTGACTCATGCTTCACAGCATGGTCGGCACGAGGTCGTAGGTGGTCGTAGGTAGGTCATAGAAACTTAGAAACATAGAAAATAGGTGCAGAAGTAGGCCATTCGGCCGTTCGAACCTGCACCACCATTCAATATGATCATGGCTGATCATCCAACTCAATATCCTGTACCTGCCTTCTCTCCATACCCCCTGATCCCTTTAGCCACAAGAGCCACATCTAACTCCCTCTTAAATGTAGCTAATGAACTGGCCTCAACTATTTTCTGTGGCAGAGAATTCCATAGATTCACCACTCTGTGTGTGAAAAATGTTTTTCTCATCTCGGTCGTAGGTAGGTCGTGATGCTAGTCGTAGGTACTCGTGGCATCAAGTAGGTCGGGGCGTTTTTTCAACATGATGTTAAAAATGTCCACGAGTAAAAAAGGTTGTGAATTAGGTTGTGAAAGTGGGACAGGCCCTTTACATCAAGCCTACTCTAATCTAATCTAACTTTATTCTTCCAGCACGATTCCCCGCACTTTCTATCACTCACCTACACACAACAAGCAATCTGCGGAGGCCAATCAACTTATCAACCTCAATGGGTCTAAAGAAGGGTCTTAAACCCTAAAACGTCACCCATTCCTTCTCTCCAGAGATGCTGCCTGTCCCACGGACTTACTCTAGCATTTTGTGTCTATCATCTTTGGGTGGAAATTAAAGTACCCGGAAGAAACCCACGCGGTCACTGGGAGAATGTGCAAACTCCACACAGACAGCACCCAAGACCAGGATTGAACCCAGGTCTCCGGTATCTTGAGGCAATGTCTCCACAAACTACACTATGTCTCTGGTTGATGCTAAGCCTTATCAGTGCATCGTGAAAGAAGGGATTACTTTTAGAGAATGCAGTTACGATGTTAGTGATGACAGCGACAATATAGGTTCATCCACTGCTGCCCTTTGGTAGTTGCTATTCTATCGATGTTGCCTGTTACTTTCTGAAGTGTGAAACGTAAGAGAAAAAAAAATTGAATTGAAATTTTTTTTTGCAAATTGTTACTTCCAAATCAATGATCCAGGATAACCATACTTCATTAGCAAATACAATGTCCTATAATTCTCATGGATGTTCACCAGCCGACAGAAGTCACTAATTTGAACCACAACACTCGAAATACTTTGTTTTCTATCCCCAGTTTGTATGAAATTATCTGTTCTTGCTCAGAGTGGAAACAACATTTACCTCTGCATTCCTGAGTTTGAGGTAACGTTAATTGAGGCCAGAATTACGTTAATTGTTAATAACAGTTCTGTAACTATGCACATTTAAACAGGAATCAAGGGGGCTGAGGTGAGGTTGTGAATGCGTCCTCATAACTGACGTAGCAAAGAGCAAATTGCATGTAAAGGGGTGCATAATGGGATGAAAAATGCCGGAGGTGGTGTGTGGAGGATAACTAGGAAAAGAAAGGGATAACCTCAAAATGCTGGAGTAACTCAGTTGGACCGGCAGTATCTCTGGAGAGAAGGAATGGGCGACATTTGGGTCTCAATCCGAAATGTTACCCATTCTTTCTCTCCAAAAATGCTGCCTGTCCCACTGAGTTTAGTTTATTTTAGTTTAGTTAAGAGATACAGCATGGAAACAGGCCCTTCGACCCACCGAGTCCACACCGACCTGCGATCCTTGCACATTAACACTATCCTACACACACTTGGGACAACTTACACTTGTACCAAGCCAATTAACTTACAAGCCTGTACATCTTTTGAATGTAAGAGGAAACCGAAGTTCTTGGAGAAAATCCACGCGGCCACGGCAAGAACGAGCAAACTCCATTCAGACAGCACCCGTTACCCCAGCACCCTTGTGTCTTTATTTGGTGCAAACTTCATCTGCAGTTCCTTCCTACATAAAGAAAGGGATAAGCCTGATATAGGCAGTTCACCAGCTAGAACTGATTACCTGGCATATTGCTGAGAGCAAGGGCTGATTCAATACTATGGAATTTTAGCTAATACTAGACTAAGTGGGACCCATTGGGCCCCATGTTCACATGGGAGGGCTGGTCTCCCAACGCAATATACCACCTCTCCATCAATTCCAATATTGATGGCCAGTGGGGGGCTTTCTGGAGCATTAATATGGGTATTGTGGGCTGAAGGGACTGGTTTCCAGAGGGCTAGTATGGACATTGTGGGCCAAATGGATTATTGGGGTGACAGCTCAGTCACAAGCCTGATGTGCTGGCAGCTCACTCATGGCTGGTGGGTGAGCAGTTGACTCACGGCTTTTCCTTGAAAATCCATTTCAAGCAGGGTGTAAGACCACCAAATTCAAATGCAGTTTCCTACCATTTCAAGCAGGGTGCAAGGCCACCAAATTCATGTGCAGTTTTTTACCACTTCAAGCAGGGAGCAAGGTCACCAAATTCAGGTGCAGTTTCCAACCACTTCAAGCAGGGTGCAAGGCCACCAAATTCAGGTGCAGTTTCTTACCACTTTAAGCAGTGTGCAAGGCCACCGAATTCAAATGCAGTTTCCGACCACTTCAAGCAGGGTGCAATGCCACCGAATTCAAGTGCAGTTTCATACCACTTCAAACAGGGTGCAGGGCCATCAAACACAAGTGCAGTTTCCTACCACTTCAAGCAGGGTGCAGGGCCACCCACCAAACTCAAGTGCAGTTTCCTACCAGTTCACGCAGGGTGCAGGACAACAAAACTCAAGTGCAGTTTCATGCCATTTCAAGCTGTGTTCAAGGCCCCCAAATGCTAGTGCTGTTTCATGCCATTTAAAGCAGGGTGAAAATCCATCAAATTCAAATGCAGTTTCATACCATTTCATGCAGGGTAAAAGGCCACCATATTCAAATGCAGTTTCATACCATTTGAAGCAGGGTGAAACAACCATAAAACCACAAAAACACCACATAAACATCACACTCACAGTTCAGTAGACATTCAGTGCGTTCAGTTGATTCATAGCTCAGACAGAGTCATGACCTCTCCCTCCCCTATCTTCCAGAGACTGAGCCACACCCACACTTCAGGGTTTTATAATCCCTCTCCTCTCCCACCAGAAGGGGCATGGCCTTCATGGCGTGATTGACAGGAGTGAGATTCGCAACATTTTTTTAAACAATAATTACAGTTTATTTTTCATTGATGGGAAGAATCCTCTGCACCTGATGAGCGGAGGGGGACTGAGTAAGATGGGCAACAATCACAGCCGTAAGTGGTAGCGTTTAACCTAAAATCAATATACAGTGCAAACAGGAAGTTGTCAAGTTACCACCATCAACAACCATTTGCAGTGCAGCATTTCAAAGCAGTTACTAACACCAACAACCATTTGCACTGCAGCATTTCAAAGCAGTTACCACCACCAACAACCATTTGCACTGCAGCATTTCAAAGCAGTTACCACCACCAACAACCATTTGCAATGCAGCATTTCAAAGCAGTTACTAACACCAACAACCATTTGCACTGCAGCATTTCAAAGCAGTTACCACCACCAACAACCATTTGCTGTGCAGCATTTCAAAGCAGTTACCACCACCAATAACCATTTGCAGTGCAGCCTTTCATAGCAACCACATTTCCATTTTCAAACCACATTAAGGGCACTCACAGTTGAGTAGACATAACCATATAACCATATAACCATATAACAATTACAGCACGGAAACAGGCCCTCTCGGCCCTTCCAGTCCGTGCCGACCATTTGTTTTCCCCTAGTCCCATCTACCTGCACTCAGACCATACCTGATTCCACACAGCCACCACCCTCTGAGTAAAGAAGTTCCCCCTCACGTTACCCCGAAAACCTCTGTCCCTTAATTCTCATGTCATGCCCTCTTGTTTGAAACTTCCCTACCCTCAATGGGAAAAACGTATCCACGTCAACTCTGTCTATCCCTTTCATCATTTTAAAGACCTCAATCAAGTCCCCCCTTAACCTTCTGCGCTCCAAAGAATAAAGACCTAACTTGTTCAACCTTTCTCTATAACATAGTTGCTGGAACCCTGGCAACATTCTAGTAAATCTCCTCTGTACTCTCTCTATTTTGTTGACATCCTTCCTATAACTAGGCGACCAAAATTGTACACCATACTCCAGAATTGGTCTTACCAATGCCTTGTACAATTTTAACATTACTTCCCTACTCCTATATTCAATGCTCTGATTTATAAAGGCCAGCACACCAAAGGCTTTCTTTACCACCTTATCTACATGCAATTCCACCTTCAGGGAACTATGCACAGTTATTCCTAGATCCCTCTGTTCCACAGCATTCCTCAATTCCCTACCATTTACCATGTACGTCCTATTTTGATTTTTCCTGCCAAGATGTAGCACTTCACACTTATCAGCATTAAACTCCATCTGCCATCTTTCAGCCCACTTTTCCAAATGGCCCAAATCTCTCTGTAGACTTTGAAAATCTACTTCATTATCCATAACACCACCTATCTTAGTATCATCTGCATACTTACTTATCCAATTTTCCACCCCATCATCCAGACAAACAACAGTGGACCCAACACAGATCCCTGAGGCACCCCACTGGTCACCGGCTTCCAACCTGACAAACAGCCATCCACCATTACTCTCTGACATCTCCCATTCAGCCACTGTTGAATCCATCTTGCTACTCCGCCATTAACACCCAAAGATTGAACCTTCTTAACCAACCTTCCATAGGGAACCTTGTCAAAGGCCTTACTGAAATCCATATAGACAACATCCACTGCTTTACCCTCATCAATTTCCCTAGTTACCGCTTCAAAAAATTCAAGAAGGTTTGTCAAACATGACCTTCCAGGCACAAATCCATGTTGACTGTTCCTGATCAGACCCTGTTTATCCAGATGCTTATATATATTATCTCTAAGTATCCTTTCCATTAATTTGCCCACCACTGACGTCAAACTAATAGGTCTATAATTGCTAGGTTTATTCTTTGAACCCTTTTTAAACAATGGAACAACATGCGCAGTACGCCAATCCTCCGGCACTATTCCCGTTTCTAATGACATTTGAAATAGTTCTGTCATAGCTCCTGCTATTTCTACACTAACTTCCCTCAATGTCCTAGGGAATATCCTGTCAGGACCTGGAGACTTATCCACTTTTATATTTTTTATAAACTGTTAGACATATGTTCAGTGTTATTCACAGCTCAGAGAGACGTGACCCTCTCGCTTCCTCCATTTTGCAGAGACTGGGTGAGGCACAACACTTCCGGGTTTTATAGTCCCTCCCCCTCCCACCAGCAGAGGCAGCAGAGAGAATGTCAACATGTTTAAAACATTAATAACTCTTTTATTTTTAATTGATGGGAAAAAACGTCTTATCCTGCGCAGCTGTAAGATGGCAAAAAATCACAGCCATAATTCACAGCGTTTTTTCAAAAATCATGAAACAGAAAATCAGGAAGTGGTCAAGATCTTACTTTTAGTAATATAGATAAATACAGGTATATTTGAATAATACAAAGTTCCGTTCCATGAAGTATGAATTCTGGAAAGAATGAAATGTTTGATTTTAGTGAGTGGGGAGAAAGATACAGTGTTTGTATTTTAAGGATGAATCAGGCTTGATTTGATTGTCGCGATCCAAGTAAGGAGCTTGAGAATGAGAAAGGTCAAAATATAATATCACAGGAAGGCTGTAAAGGCCACTGAATAATGCAAAGTGTTTTTCTTGCTTTTCAATTGGTTCACTGCAAGTTCTAACAAGGTGCAAAAAATGTAATTACATTTGATGCCTTCAAATTAAATGATGAACCAAATAATAATCTGATTTATTCTTTTGGACCAAGGAAATATTAAGCAATGTGTGTAGGAAAGAACTGCAGGGGCTGGTTTAAATCGAAGGTCGACACAAAATGCTGGAGTAACTCAGTGGACAGGCAGCATCTCTGGAGTGAAGGAATGGGTGACGTTTCGGGTCGAGATCCTGCTTCAATCTGAAGAAGTGTCTCGACCCGAAACTTCACCCATTCCTTCTCTCCAGGAATATCAAGCAATTTGGATCCAGCAAACTGTTAGAGGTTGTATGTGAAATTAATTGAGAATGCTGAGTAATTGTCTTCTATTAGGCTTTTATTTTTCCACATTGGGCATATCTATAGTAAGCGTTGTTAAAATAATGGGTGTGACCACTGCAATTTTGCATTAATGGAATATTGCAACTGGAGAGAGACTACAGAATTTGTATTCTCCACCCCTTTCCACTTTATACAGAGACTGTCCCCTCCGTAACCCCTTGGTTAGCTCGTCCCTCCCCACCCAAACCATCTCCTCCACAAATACTTTCCCCTGCAACTGCACCTCCTCCAACCTCATCTACTGTATCCGCTGGTCCAGGTGTTGACTCCTCTACAATGACGAGACCAAGCGCAGGCTTGCTGATTGATTCAATTAACACCTTTACTCAGTCCACCGAAGCCTACCTGATCACCTGGTTGCTAAACACTTTAATTCCCCCTTCTATTCCCACACTGCTAGTGTAGGCGGCACGACCGACGTTCGCAGCGGGCTCTGCAGTCCATCTGTCTTTTTTTAATTTTTGTCCTGTTGAGTGTATATTTTGGTTGTAGTTTATATATTGTTTTTAGCTGTGTTTATGTGGGGGGCGGGGGAGGGAAACTTTTAAAATCTCTTCCCTGTATGGGGGACCTGACCTTTTCCCTGTCGGGTCTCCATTGTCGTTGAGGCCTAGCACCGTGGAGCAGCCTCCAACCAGAACAACCTGGGGGCACCAGTCGCGGAGCCTGCGGACTTACCATCATGGGGCTGGCCGGCTTTGGAGCGTAAAGAGCTGTGGCGGCACGCGGCTGCGACCCGACTATGGAGCTCGGAGGCTCCGGCCACAGGTCCGGTGGACGGTCACATCGGGAGCTCGTGGGTCCCTGGTGGGAGACTGCCTTTTGGAGCTCCTGCAAGCAGCTTCTCCCGCCCGAGTTGCGGGGTTGAAAATGACCCGGAGCAGGGCCTTACATCACCCGGCGCGGCTTTAACAGCCGCGGGCGCGACTTGCCATCGCCCGCTGAGGGCTCCAACATTAAGTCCCGGAGCGGGACTTGCCATCGCCTGGCAGGGGCTTTAACATCGGGAGAAGAATGGAACACAGGAGAGAGACAAGACTTTGCCTTCCATCACAGTGAGGATGTGGTGTAAATTGTGTGGTGGATGTTTGTGTAAATTGTGTTGGTTGTGTGTCTTGCTTCTTTTCTTGCTGTATGTTTGCAGAAACCAAATTTTGTTTGAACTTCATACTTGAGGTTCAAATGACAATAAATAAATTGCATAATTGTATAATTGTATTGTATGCTGGACCTCCTCCATTGTCAGAGTGAGGCCCAGCACAACTTGGAGGAACAGCATCCATCCATTTTGCTTGGGCAGCTTACAATCCAGCAGTGTGAATATTAACTTCAAGTAACCCTTGCTTTGCCTCTCTCTCCATTCTTCTCCCACCCTAATTCCCCAACCCCATCCCGCCCCCTTCCTAGTCCTCCAACCATGCTGACTGTTCCCTTGATTACATTTTATATTTGTATGTTTAGTTGTCACCTTCCCCTAGCTAACAATGGTCTATTCTACATTTTCCTTGATGTCTTGTTTTCACACCTTACCCTTTCTTGGCTCTGTGTCTCCCTCTCCCCTGTCTCTCAGTCTCTCAGGGTTTTGACCCGAAATGTCACCTGCTCCTTCTATCCAGAGATGCTGCCTGTCCCGCTGAGTTATTCCGCAGGATTCTATACACAGGAATAGTAAGATTAAATGAGAACTTACCACTTTGAAGTTTGATCTTTATTTTATGAGGAGTTACGTTGGTGATTACATGAAGAAGTCCCGCCAGTGCGCATGCACGTCAATCTTCAAAGCAGCAGTATGAAATCACAAATAACAGTTATCGAAGTAACATAGTAAGATGAGCAACTTGAGAACTACCAGATGACCTTTGTGAGAGAGGGTTGGGTGTGGAGGGCACGTAATCACCAACGTAACTCCTCATAAAATAAAGATCAAACTTCACACTGGTCAGTTCTCATTTAATCTTACTATTTTACTTCGGAGTCACGTGAGTGATTCCGTGAAGGGTTCAAAGCTTTGTGAATTCATGCCGCAGATTCAAATCCTGGCTTCTCACTGCATTGATTGACTCGGAATGAGAAATAATCAATAAATCATTAATGTTGGCATTGCATTAAATGCAGCAACCAATTTATTTGAATAACAAAAGAACAGTAACCCCTCTAACCCAAGGGGAACCTAAACAGAACTTAATGCGGTATTAGCAAACTGCCCCGGATCGGCAATCAGCCTATGGTAGAAATGTTGAAAAACCAACTAATTTGACCACCCAGCGGCCGCAAGAATATGGTCGATGGGAATGTCCATCGCCCTTGCCGCTGACGTTGCTGCTGCCCTAGTGGAATGAGATGTAAAAACACCAGCGTTAATATCTGTTATCAGGCAGGTGAGTCATCCTACCACAACCAGAGAACAGTGTTGAACTACTATCTACCTCTCTGGTCATCAGACTATCTTTGTTCAGACTTTACTGTCTTTACCTTGCACTCAACGTTATTCCCTTATCATGTATATATGTGTACATTGTGAATGGCTCAATTGGTATCATGCATTGTCTTTCTGCTGACTGGAGAGCACACAACAAAAGCTTTCCACTGTACACGTGACAATAAACTGAACTAAACTCCACCCTCCACCCACAACGGAGATAATTTATAGTAAATAATTAAACTCAGACCATGCCTTTGAGCTCTGGTAGGAAACTTAAGGAAGCCCACCTGATCACAGGGAGAAGTTCTCTGATTCTCTGCACCTCATTCACCAAGATTTCCAGAGCCATGTTTGAGAACCTTTGATTCGATCCTGTTTGTATTTAACCATAATTCCCAGCATCAAAAATCTATTGTTTGCCCTTACTGCTGAAATTTAGCTTTACATTAAGACACTCTTCAAATGAAACAAACTGTTTTCAACTGTTGGTACACAAAAAGCTGAGAAACTCAGCGGGTGCAGCAGCATCTAAGGAGCGAAGGAGATAGTCGACGTTTCGGGTCGAGACCCTTCTTCAGACTGGTCAGGGATCAGGGAAACGAGAGATATAGACGGTGATGTGGAGAGATAAGGAACAATGAGTGAAAGATATGCAAAAAAGTATCGTGATAAAGGGAACAAGCCATTGTAAGCTGTTTGTGGTGTGAAAATGAGAAGCTGGTGCGACTGGGGTGGGGGAGGGAGATAGAGATAGAGGGAATGCCAGGGCCCGAGGGCTGAGGGAGAGGTGGGAAGGGGAGGAGACAGCAAGGGTTAACAGAATTGAGAAAATTCAATATTCAAGCCCAAAGGATGCAGACTCCCCAAGCGGAATATGAGGTGCTGTTCCTCCAGCTTGCGGTGTTGCTCACTCTGGCCGTGGAGGAGGCCCAGGACCGAGAGGTCGGATGTGGAATGGGAGGGGGAGTTGAAGTGCTGAGCCACCGGGAGGTCGGGTTGGTTATTGCGGACCGAGCGGAGGTGTTCGGCGAAGCGATCGCCAAGCCTCCGCTTGGTCTCACCGATATAGATCATCTGGCATCTGGAGCAGCGGATGCAGTAGATGAGGTTGGAGGAGGTGCAGGTGAACCTCTGTCGGACCTGGAAGGACTGCTTGGGTGGAGGGGGGAGGTGAAGGGACAAGTGTTGCATTTCTTGCGGTTGCAAGGGAAAGTGCCCGGGGAAGGGGTAGAGTGGGAGGGGAGGGAAGAATGGACAAGGGAGTTGCGGAGGGAGCGGTCTTTGCGTTTTTTTATGTACCCTCGATTCTCCAGCATCTGCAGTTCCTTCTTTAAAAAACTGTTTTCAACTGTTAGCTCTTTGCAAAATTAGGCCCTGTGGGTATTTGGTAAGGGAACAAACAGCATAGGAAATGCAGCATAGACACTCAAATCATTGCATGAGATCAGCCCTTATTCCATGTCAAAATACTAAAGGTATTGTCATCCATTTTCACCGCAGCACACATTTTCCAGTGTTAACCATGCTTTCTTCCAAAAATCTTTTTTTTTTTCCAAAACAAACATAAGTTTCCTGTCTAACCTACTGACATTTCATAAAGTCCAGTCCAGGGCATTATTACCTTAAAGGTATCCTGTTTGTATATGGAAGCCTCAGGAATTATTTTTGAACTCAGTGGAGTCATCTTCTTCATGTAAAACTTGAAAGAGGTGAAATTTACTTGACAAAGACATCAAAACCTCCCTTTAGGAATTCCAACTTGGGTGGGAACATCACTTCAAATGGACACCTTTAATCATCTTAGAGCCCTTAAGGGCATTTACCTTTTGTTTTCAGTAAAATGCTCCAAACTTCACACAAAGATCTTAGTCAATACATAGTAACTATAAAGGAAATGTAGTCCCCAGGCACTTAATATTCTCTGGAGCATGCTGTGATGAACAATGGCGGAAATTATATCAGGCATCTCATTATATCGGGCATAATGTTCACTTCTGTGAACTTAATATTTTTTTCCGAATTTAAACTTCCCTCTGGGATTTTTTTGCACATACAATGTGTCTTAAATAATTGTAGTTAAATCCTTGATGCATTAAGGATCTTGGTCACTTCAATCTCAGAGTTGATGTGCTGTAAGTTAACCACGGCTGAGACTACAAAGGTGGCCAATCTGAAGTAACTCTAGCATCTTCTCTTTCATCTGGATACTTTACTTAACAAAGGCACACCAGAATGCATGTTGTGGAATATGTGAAAGATAGAAAGAATAACATGAATTGTCCTCAAAAATGGACTTTAGCAGTTGTAATACCAGGTTACACTCAAAGAACTTAGCACACTTGAAAGTATAGTTGCTAGAATTATGTTTATTTTAGATAATGTATAAAATTGTCAATTTGATTACAAAATGGAAATGCACATAAAACATTCCATGCAAAATATCTTGTTTCTTTTCTGAGAAAGGTCATCAATTAATGACAATCACTTACTGATTCTTCAGGTAAAACATACAGAAAGGATTATATTATATCGAGATGGCTTGATATGCAATGATACTGTAATGTATTAAAAGCAGTTCTGAACTTTTTTCTACCTCTGGTGACCCTGTACTATTCTTGATCAGACTTTGCTGGCTTAACCTTGCACTAAACGTTATTCCCTGATCATATATCTTAAGAGTACTTAAGGAAGTAGCTCAGGAAATAGTGGATGCATTAGTGATAATCTTTCAAAACTCTTTAGATTCTGGAGTAGTTCCTGAGGATTGGCGGGTAGCAAATGTAACCCCTCTTTTTAAGAAGGGAGGGAGAGAGAAAACGGGGAATTACAGACCAGTTAGTCTAACATCGGTAGTGGGGAAACTGCTAGAGTCAGTTATTAAAGATGGGATAGCAGCACATTTGGAAAGTGGTGAAATCATTGGAAAAGTCAGCATGGATTTACAAAAGGTAAATCATGTCTGACGAATCTTGTGGAATTTTTCGAGGATGTAACTAGTAGCGTGGATAAGGGAGAACCAGTGGATGTGGTATATCTGGACTTCCAGAAGGCTTTCGACAAGGTCCCACATAAGAGATTAGTATACAAACTTAAAGCATACGGTATTAGGGTTCAGTATTGATGTGGATAGAGAACTGGCTGGCAAACAGGAAGCAAAGAGTAGGAGTAAACGGGTCCTTTTCACAATGGCAGGCAGTAACTAGTGGGTACCGCAGGGCTCAGTGCTGGGACCCCAGCTATTTACAATATATATTAATGATCTGGATGAGGGAATTGAAGGCAATATCTCCAAGTTTGCGGATGACACTAAGCTGGGGGGCAGTGTTCGCTGTGAGGAGGATGCTAGGAGACTGCAGGGTGACTTGGATAGGCTGGGTGAGTGGGCAAATGTTTGGCAGATGCAGTATAATGTGGATAAATGTGAGGTTATCCACTTTGGTGGCAAAAACAGGAAAGCGGACTATTATTTAAATGGTGGCCGATTGGGAAAAGGGGAGATGCAGCGAGACCTGGGTGTCATGGTACACCAGTCATTGAAAGTAGGCATGCAGGTGCAGCAGGCAGTGAAAAAAGCGAATGGTATGTTAGCTTTCATAGCAAAAGGATTTGAGTACAGGAGCAGGGAGGTTCTACTTCAGTTGTACAGGGTCTTGGTGAGACCACACCTGGAGTATTGCGTGCAGTTTTGGTCTCCAAATCTGAGGAAGGACATTATTGCCATAGAGGGAGTGCAGAGAAGGTTCACCAGACTGATTCCTGGGATGTCAGGACTGTCTTATGAAGAAAGACTGGATAGACTCGGTTTATACTCTCTGGAATTTAGGAGATTAAGAGGGGATCTTATAGAAACTTACAAAATTCTTAAGGGGTTGGACAGGCTAGATGCAGGAAGATTGTTCCCGATGTTGGGGAAGTCCAGGACAAGGGGTCACAGCTTAAGGATAAGGGGGAAATCCTTTAAGACCGAGATGAGAAAGACTTTCTTCACACAGAGAGTGGTGAGTCTCTGGAACTCTCTGCCACAGAGGGTAGTTGAGGCCAGTTCATTGGCTATATTTAAGAGTGAGTTGGATGTGGCCCTTGTGGCTAAGGGGATCAGAGGGTATGGAGAGAAGGCAGGTACGGGATACTGAGTTGGATGATCAGCCATGATCATATTGAATGGCGGTGCAGGCTCGAAGGGCTGAATGGCCTACTCCTGCACCTAATTTCTATGTTTCTATATCTATAAACTGTAATGGTTCGATTGTAATTGTGTATTGTCTTTCCACTGACTGGATAGCACGCAACAAAATCTTTTCACTGTACCTTGGTACATGTGACAATAAACTAAACTGAACTTTGCTTAATGCAACCGATTGAAACAATAAAAGTTTAGGAATTGTTTGTGAATATAGAGGGCTGGATCAGCTCTGATTTGGAAACTCAGTGGTAAACCTGTCGGAAGGAACTGCAGATGCTGGTTTAAACCAAAGATAGCCACAAAATGCTGGAGTAACTGCGGGACTGGTAGCATCTCTGGAGTACCTAGCTATGGATATGTAGGAACATTCAGGAATTCAGACCATGGCCTTTCAAAATTAGCAATAGAATTTGCTGTACATCTGCAGATATCACATTGCCTATCTATTTTGAGAGGCACATTTGGTTGTAACTACCGCAGGCAAATTATAAAACATACCATTATCTCACATTTTTGGGATCTTCCTTACAATGTTCCCCAACGGAAATGTTTGGCAAACACCAACTGGGTGCATATCTCATGGATGCCCAAAGTCAATACATTACGGAAGGGGGCAGGGATTATAAAACCCGGAAGTGTTGTGCCTCACTCAGTCTCTGCAAGATGGAGGAAGCGAGAGGGTCAGGTCTCTCTGAGCTGTGAATAACACTGGACAAATGTCTACTCAACTGTGAGTGCCCTTAATGTGGTTTGAAAATGAAAATGTGGTTGCTTTGAAATCCTGCACTGCAAATGGTTGTCGGTGCTGGTAACGGCTTTGAAATGTTGGTGGTGGTAACTGCTTTGAAATGCTGCACTGCAATTGGCTGTTGGTGGAGGTAACTGCTTTGAAATGCTGCACTCCAAATGGCAGTTGGTGGAGGTAATGGCTTTGAAATGCTGCACTGCAAATAGCTGTTCGTGGAGGCAACTGCTTTGAAATGCTGCACTGCAAATGGCAGTTGGAGGTGGTAACTGCTTTGAAATGCTGCACTGCAAATGGCTGTTGGTGGAGGTAACTACTTTGAAATGATGCACTGCAAATGGCTGTTGGTGGTGGTAACTTTTGACATTCTCTCTGCTGCCACTGCTGGTGGGAGGGAGCAGACATTATAATACCCGGAAGTGTTGTGCCTCACTCAGTCTCTGCAAGATGGAGGAAGCGAGAGGGTCACGTCGCTCTGAGCTGTGAATAACACTGGACAAATATCTACTCAACTGTGAGTGCCCTTAATGTGGTTTGAAAATGAAAATGTGGTTGCTTTGAAATCCTGCACTGCAAATGGTTGTTGGTGCTGGTAACGGCTTTGAAATGTTGGTGGTGGTAACTGCTTTGAAATGCTGCACTGCAAATGGCTGTTGGTGGAGGTAACTGCTTTGAAATGCTGCAGTGCAAATGGCTGTTGGTGGAGGTAACGGCTTTGAAATGCTGCACTGCAAATAGCTGTTCGTGGAGGCAACTGCTTTGAAATGCTGCACTGCAAATGGCAGATGGAGGTGGTAACTGCTTTGAAATGCTGCACTGCAAATGGCTGTTGGTGGAGGTAACTACTTTGAAACGATGCACTGAAAATGGCTGTTGGTGGTGGTAACTGCTTTGAAATGCTGCACTGCAAATGGCTGTTGGTGGTGGTAACTTGACAACTTCCTGTTTGCATTGTAGTCACGTCAAGTCAAAGTCAAAAGAGTTTATTGTCATGTGTCCCTGACAGGACAATGAAATTCTTTCTTTGCATAGCACAACAGAACATAGTAGGCATTGACTACAATTATATACTTAAATACACACATTAATTAATAAATTAGTAAAGTGCAAATAACAGATGGAGGAGTATTAATGTTCAGAGTTTTGTCTGAGCCAGGTTTAATAGCCTGATGGCTGTGGGGAAGTAGCTATTCCTGAACCGGGTCATTGCAGTTCTCAGGCTCCTGTACCTTCTACCCGAAGGTAACAGGGAGATGAGTGCGTGGCCAGGGTGGTGTGGGTCCTTGATGATGCTGCCAGCCTTTTTGAGGCAGCGACTGTGATAGATCACCTCGATGGAAGGAAGGTCAGAGCCGATGATGGACTGAGCAGTGTTTATTACTTTTTGTAGTCTTTCCCTCTCCAGGGCACACAAGTTACCAAACCAAGCCACGATGCAACCGGTCAGCAAGCTCTCTACTGTGCACCTGTAGAAGTTAGAGAGAGTCCTCCTTGACAGACCGACTCTCCGTAATCTTCTCAGGAAGTAGAGGCGCTGATGAGCTTTCTTAATAATTGCATCTGTGTTCTCGGACCAGGAAAGATCTTCACAGATGTGCACGCCCAGGGATTTGAAGCTCTTGACCCTTTCAACCATCGACCCATTGATATAAACTACTCCTTCCAAAGTCCACAATCAGTTCCTTGGTTTTGCTGGTGTTGAGGGCCAGGTTATTGTGCTGGCACCATATGGACAGTCGCTCGATCTCTTCTATACTCTGACTCATCCCCATCAGTGATATGTCCCACAACAGTGGTGTCGTCAGCGAACTTGATGATGGAGTTCGCACTATGACCGGCTAAGCAGTCATGAGTATAGAGTGAGTACAGCAGGGGGCTGAGCACGCAGCCTTGAGTTGCTCCCGTGCTGATTGTTATCGAGTCTGACACATTTCCACCAATACGAACAGACTGTGGTCTGTGAATGAGGAAGTCGAGGATCCAATTGCAGAGGGATGCGCAGAGACACAGTTCTGCGAGTTTGGTAACCAGCTTGGAGGGGGTGATTGTGTTAAATGCCGAGCTGTAGTCAATGACTAACAGCCTGACATATGAGTTTTTTTGTCCAAGTGGTCCAGAGCGGAGTGGAGGGCCAGCGAGATTGCGTCCACCGTTGATCTGTTGTGGCGATAAGCGAACTGCAGTGAGTCCAGGCTTTTGTCGAGGTAGGAGTTGATTTGCGCCATGATCAACCTCTCGAAGCACATCATCACCACAGGCATTAGTGCCACAGGTCGATAGTCATTGAGGCACGTCACCTTGATATTGATTTTATATTGATTTTAGATAAAAGCTGCCACTAATGGCTGTGATTTTTGGCCATCTTACTCAGTCCCCCTCCGCTCACCAGGTGCAGAGGATTCTTCCCATCAATGAAAAATAAAAGTGTTATTAGTGTTTAAAAAAATGTTGAGAATCTCTCCCCTGTCAATCATGCCATGAAAGCCACGCCGCTTCCGTTTGAAAGAGGGAGGGATTATAAAACCCAGAAGTGTGGGTGTGGCTCAGTCTCTGCAAGATGGGGGACGGAGAGGTCACAGCTCTGTCTGAGCTATGAATCAACCGAACACACTGAATGTCTACTGAACTGTGAGTGTGGTGTTTAGGTAGTGTTTTGTGTGGTTTTATGGTAGTTTTATGGTGGTTTCACCCTGCTTGAAATAGTATGAAACTCCATTTTAATGTGGTGATCTTGCACCCTGCATGAAATGGTATGAAACTGCATTTGAATTTGGTGGCCTTGCACCCTGCATGAAATGGTATGAAAGTGCACTTGAATCTGGTGGCCTTGCACCCTGCTTGAAATGGTATGAAACTGCACTTGAATTTTATGACCTTGCACCCTGCTTGAAATTGCATTAAACAACACTAGCATTTGGTGGCCCTGCACCCTGCTTGGTGGTAGGAAACTGCACTTGAGTTTGGTGGCCCTGCACCCTGCTTGAAGTGGTATGAAACTGCACTTGAATTTGGTGGCCTTGCACCCTGCTTGAAGTGGTATTAAACTGCAATTAAATTTGGTGGCCTTGCAACCTGCTTGAAGTGCAAGAAACTGCACTTGAATTTTTGTGGCCTTACACCCTGCTTGAAATGGGATTTCAAGGAATAGCCGTGAGTCAACTGCTAGCCCACCAAAAAGCTGTAGTAACTCAACGGTTCAGACAGCATCTCTGGAGAAAAGGAATAGGTGACATTTTGGAGACCCTTCTTCAGATTGAGAGTCAAGGGAAAGGGAAACGAGAGATGTAGACAGTGACATAGAGAGATATAGAACAAATTAAGGAAAGATATGCAATTTTTTATGGTGTTGCACATCTCTCTAACTTTTAGCTATAATTATAAACTGAATATCTGAGTGATCCAGAGCTTTCAAAATGAAAATAATCCAACCAAGAGATTCCTCCAAGACTCTTTAAATAAACCTCCAGCTGCATCTCTCATTTCAGTTCACGCCTCGAAACGTTACCCATTTTATGTCTATCTTCGTTTTACACCAGCATCTGCAGTTTCTTCTGACGCATTGTCCATGAAGTAGTTGCCAGATCCTGCTATGGCTAGAAACCTAAAAGCAGCAACCACTCTGAAATAAGTTTAGTTTAGTTTAGTTTAGTTTAGACAGCGTGGAAACAGGTCCATCGGCCCACCCGGTATACGCCTACCAACGATCCCCGCACATTAACACTATCCTACACACACAACACACTATGGACTTTTTTGTTACATTTACCAAGCCAATTAACCTACAAACCTGTACTTCTTTGGACGTGTGGGAGGAAACTGAAGATCTCGGAGCAAACCCACTCAGGTCACATACAGACAGCACCCGTACCTGGGATCGAACCTGGGTCTCCAGCGCTGTATTTGCTGTAAGGCAGCAACGCTACAGCTGCGCCGCCATAAAGCACTAGGGGCTGAGCAGATGAGATGAATGTTGTGATGACCAGTGAAGTGGGCACCCTACCTCAACAACAGGAGTTGAGAGATGGTGAGAGGAGAGGTGGATATGTGGTGCATGAGTCAGAGTACTCAGGAGGTGCTCCTCACATTTGCAGAAATTGTCATTGAACATTGAAAGAGAAGCTAACCTTCACAGATCTCTGTTGAAAAAGATACCCAACAACAATTCAGGTAAGGTGAATCATTTTAATTCACAGTTGAGCAGGCCATGATCCATAGTTTTCTCATTGTGTGACAGCAAACATATTGAAGGAGTTGTATACAATACAATAGGATAGTTTATTTATCCCAGAAGGAAAATTGGTCTGTTACCAGTCAAAATATACAGTTACAAGGCATTGAAAGTGCCACGTGCATTATAATAATAATGACATTGAAGTGACCAATTATTGTACAGCACATATGTAATATTGACAAGCATGAAATCAAATTGTCGAGTTGAAATGTCGAGGATGATGGCTGTGCAAAGACGGGGGTGGGGGGTGGGAGTGGGAGGAGCCAGTCAAAGTGGGAGGAGTTGTGCAGTATGATAGCCACAGGGAAGAAGGATCTCCTGTGGCATTCTGTGTTGCATCTTGGTGGAACCAGTGTAGTGCTGAAGGTGCTCCTCAGATTGACCAGTGTGTCATGGAGGGGGTGAGATGTATTCACAAGATGCTAAGCAGTTTGATAAGCATCCTCCCTTCCAAGACGATCTCCAGTGAATCCAACTCCACCCCAATCCACAACTCCAGCCTTCCTGATGAGCTTGTTGATTCTGTTGGCGTCCGCAGCCTTCACCCTGCTGCCCCGGCACACAACAGTGTAGAAAATGGCCCTGGTCACCACCGATTGATAGCACATCTGCAGCATCTTACCACAGATGTCGAAAGAGCGGAACCTCTTCAGAAAAGTACTTCATCAAATATACTGTGAATTAATCAGATAAGTATTAACATTATTACTGTATGCCCAGCTTTTTTATTTCATTGACATGATACACAACTGCAAGTTTATTATATCAAATACCCCTGCACTACATTAATGTTGTGACTAAGTTCATTGAATGATTTTGCCCTGACACTCATTTGTTCATTGACCTCCGGGTAACCTCGGGGTGCGCCGGTTTCCTCCCACATTCCAAAGGCATTCATGTTCGTTTGTGAATTGCCTTGATATACGCCTTTATAGGCGTATAGAGAAGTAAAACAAGAACAGCACATTCAAAATTGAAACACTGAAAGAAAAAACTCAGTCAAAATGATCAACTATTATCATTGAACTACCAAATGATATAGAAGGGCTCAGAGCATTGAAAGGAATTAGTTTTGTTTTATTTAATGTAGAGATAAGGCGCGGAAACAGGCCCTCCGGCCCACCGAGTCCGACCAGCAATCCGCATACAGTAACGGTATCGTACACAAGGTCGCGTAAGTTGGGAGCCAAGGTCGCGTAAGTGGGACAGACCCTTAACTCTACCACTGTGCCACCGTGCAACCGTGCCACCATGCCACCGTCAAATTGAATTGATATTTTGGCACTATTCACTGTTATAACCATATAACAATTACAGCATGGAAACATATGTTGGAGGCCAGGACATGGTTTTGAGACTTATCTATTAACCAACCCTTCGTGTTAAAAGCCATTATTCAACTTTATATTACAGGCCCATCAGAGTAAGTGGAATGACTTGTAAAGCACTGAATAAAGTTCTTTGAGTTCTGCAACATTGTCGTTTGCTATCAATGAGGAATGGTGTCTGCATTCTTTACAGATTAATGTTGCCAACAGACCTTGTAAAATGTTGCTCATAAAATGTTTCAATGAATCCTGTCCAATTCAGATAGAAGCATCATATCATTTAATAAACAAAAGGGGTGACATTTTACTTCGGAGTCACGTGAGTGACCACGTGAAGAACCCCGTCCAGCCGATGGTGCGTCATTATGTCAGACGCATTGGTGCAGTCGGCCGGTTGGAGCAGCAGAGCTCCTCCAAGCGGTAAGTTTAAAACACAAGGTAAGCTTCAAACTTTTCTTGTGTTCACTTTTTGTTTTAGCTGTAGGGTGTAGACCGTTAAAATGTTACAGAAAGTGAAGAAGATGTCGGCGAGGCAATCCGCAGGGAAAAGGTTCGAGGACCGTGATAGTATTGTTAGCAGGTGCCCGCCTAGGTCACCAAGTCCGACACCAGCAATGGAGCTAGCGACACCGGACCCGCTGCCTGTGAGCAGCGTAGCCATGCCGGTAGGGCGTAAGGCTACTGCAAAATCAAATAGGCCCGTGGACACAGAGTCGGGCCTGGAGGTTTTACCCTCACAAGGAGAGACCGTTTGCTCACGACTCTCCTAGGTCGAGCTCTTATTACAAAAGATGCTCAACAGGGACGAACTCCGTGAGGAGTGGTGCCCACGCCAGGCTAGTGGAGAGCCTGTGCTAGCAGCGCCTATAATAGGGCTGCAAGAATACCCAACCTTTGAGGAGGAGGGTACACTGGTGCAGCAGTTTACTGACGCTGAATCAGTGGCTGGGGAGAGCCACAAGGGAGTGGAACTTGAAGTTATTCCGAATATAGCGAAGAAATTTGCAGTCCGAGAGAGGCAGGAGAGCCGTTAGGAGAAGAATTGGCATCAGCCAATTCAATATATGCTCTCTCATCAGCTGCAAGAATTGGCCATGGATGAGGCAGCTAAAAAGTATGAAGCCCC
The DNA here is from genome assembly GCA_035221665.1 of Okamejei kenojei. Lineage (NCBI taxonomy): Eukaryota > Metazoa > Chordata > Chondrichthyes > Rajiformes > Rajidae > Okamejei > Okamejei kenojei. The sequence continues at coordinate 24,543,004 of CM069136.1, read as the reverse complement.
TATCAATTGCGGTTTACTAAAAGTACCATCTCATATGGACACAGTTGGGGGTGTCAATAAGATCCCAAGAACTAAAATTTCAAAAAGTATTAAAATGACTTTCAGCAGGGCTTACAGCATTTGCTATTATGGTAGATAAGGGACATATGTCAGAAGCTCACCAAGATGCACTGGGACTTCCGTGTAATACCTATTTTGAAATTAACAATATAAGAATAAGTGCTATTCGGCCAATTATTAATCCTAATCTGGCATCATTGTGTAAGCCGCCCTAATCTTTTGTTTGGCGGGGATCTCGCCAAGCGAGTTGAAGATCTCCATGAGGACGCTCGAACTATGGACCTCATCAAGCCGTGTGGCAAATTAGGAAAAAGGGTTTTTCCTTACCGGCGGGGTAGCATTACGGATGCCGGGGAAGGGACCAACCACTCAGCTTCGCAATCTCAGAGCTGACAGCCTGCCACAGGTGTGAGGGAAAGGATGACTTTCCCTACAAAGGGCTGGGGGCAAAAAGGGCAGCCAGGACGTATGCAGGTGAGAAATTTTCCTCCTAAAGAAAATAAATCAAGTGAATTAGGTGTTAAAATTGGGGGCAGATTACACTTGTTTCTCAAACAATGGCAGGAGATAACATCAGATTAATTTATACTGAGCAATATAGAGGGGGTTAAATTGAATTTTACTCTACTGTGTGTCCACCTAATCAGCATGTTCCAAGTCGGAAACTTATATTTTCAGAAGAGAATGTGCACATACAAGCAGAACTTAACACATTACACAGAAAAGGGGTCATTGAGAAGTCAGTTCGTCAAAACCATCAGTTTGTGTCAAGTATTTTTCCTAGGTCTAAAAAGACTGGGGGATGTAGGATCATTCTGGACCTGACGAGCTTGAACTCCTTTGTTTGCTATAGGCATTAAAAAATGTAAACTTTTTCTACGGCTAAACATTTGGTTTCCAAAGGGTGTTATATGGACAGCATTGATTTAAAGTATGCATATTACTCAGTCTATTCATTGTGATGATAGGAGGTATTTAAAATGTATCTAGATGAGTCAATTGTGATAATTCAAAGCATTGCCTAATGGGTTAACTTCAGCTCCTAGATTATTTACCAAATTATTAAAACCTGTTCTAAGATTACTCCGAGCTCAGGGGCATGTTGTAATGGCCCATTTTGACAATATTTTAATTGTCGGGAAGACTCGGGCTGTAGCTGAATCATCTTTTACAATTGTTAAACTCACTTTTGAACAATTAGGGTTCTTCATTCATCCAGATAAATCCAAATTATCACCAGTTCAAATTATTGATTATTTGGGCTTTACCATTAATTCGAATCACATGTAAGTGACTTTGCCCAGGGACAAATGGCAGCAGTTAATTGAGGATTATGTTAATCTCCTTAGTGAACAACGACCTTCAATTAGACAAGTAGCCAGTTTAATTGGTAAATTGGTGGCTGCTTTTCTGCTGTGCAGTTTGGACCACTGCATTATCAACAATTACAACGAGCAAAAGAACAGGAACTGAGGACACATGCGGGTCCTTTTGATAGGCCTATGCAATTCTCAGCTGGGGCAATTTCAGACATTCAATGGTGGATCATAAATGTCTCGAAAAGCTCTAGGGAGGCTTTGGTTGAACCTCCTTCCATAATATTACAGACGGATGTCAGTGCGCTTGGTTGGGGTGCTACAGATATGTCTTCCAGTTGTGGAGGCAGATGGAATACTGATGAGACATCCCTTCTTCAATTAAGACGGATCAATTATTTAGAGGTTTTGGGAGCCTGGTATGGGCTTAAAGCTTATTGCTCTGCCAGGAGTGACTTGCATGTGCAGGTTCAGATTGACAACACTACAGCATATGTAAACCACATGGGTGGCGTCAAGTCACAGTCTTGTGATGGACTGGCCAATCAGATCTGGGGCTGGTGCATTGACCAAAGCATCTGGCTTTCAGCAATATATTTACCAGGTAGATTCAACACAGTAGCTGACATTAGGTCATGGCAATTCAATGATAACATAGAATGGATGGTAAATCAGAACATATTTAATCAAGTGGTTGCTCAGGATGGAATGCCAGATTTTGACTTGTTTGCATCAAGACTAAACCATCAGTTACCCAGATATCTTTCATGGGAACCAGATCTGGTGCTGCAGTGGTGGATGCATTCTCGCTGCATTGGGGTAGAATGTTTGTATATGCATTTCCTCCATTCTGTCTCATCAGTTGATGCTTAAAAAAATCAAGCAGGACTCCGCTTCAGGAGTATTGGTAGTGTCAGATTGGTCTATGCAACCATGGTTCCCTCTCATATTGCAAATGGCTAGTCAGCCTCACATGATTATTCCCAAGCATAAAAATCCACTGGTAAATCCAGTAACTGGCGATCAACATCCTTTACATGATCGTATTGATCTGTTAATTTGCAGATTTTAAGGAGGCCCATACCTGGGAAGAGGACTGTCTGATCGTACTGTGCAGGGATAGTACTCAGAAGCAGTACATCACATCGATAAGGAAGTGGGAGGTATTCTGTCTACAGCAGAATATCTCATATCAAACTGCAGGCGTACTGGAGCTTTTGTCCACTCTTTACTTTGATCAAAAATAGTAAGATTAAATGAGAACTTACCAGTTTGAAGTTTGATCTTTATTTTATGAGGAGTTACGATGAGGGATTACGTGAAGACCCCGCCAGCACGCATGCGCAACATTCTTCAAAGCAGTGGTGTGAAATCACAGATACCAGAGTAGACTAATATAGTAAGATAAGAGAGAACTTCCATACCAGTTGAACTTTATAATAGAGGGCTTTGGGAGCGGAGGGCACGTAATCCCTCATCGTAACTCCTCATAAAATAAAGATCAAACTTCAAACTGGTAAGTTCTTATTTAATCTTACTATTTTACTTCGGAGTCACATGAGTGACTACGTGAAGATTTCAAAGCTCTGTGATTTCATGTCCTGGAACGAGACCATGCTCACACACTGCCATTCCGGGAAGGAGGATGAACGTATTTCACACACGACACTGTGCTGAAAAACAATAAAGGTATTATTCATACCTAAAATAATATGCCCCACATTGGGTAATTTATTTTAAAGAACTTAAATTTTCCCTGCAAACGTCTCAGGAGCGGCCACGGGTTTATTATAAAGCATTGAAATGCGTTCATTGCTCCAACCCACTGTGGCAAGGATGTGGTCCATAGGAACTCCCATCATCCTAGCGTTCGATGTAGATGCAGAAATGGTGGAGTGAGATTTGAAACATTAGTATCCACCGCTTCACGTAATACCACCCTAACCATCTGGATATGGTTTGCACTGTGACCTTAGGTGAGGGCATTTATGGCTTATGAGAAAGCTCTTTCCGTGCCCCTAAGTGTCTTGGTGACTCTATATATTGCAAAATATGTGTCACTATGCAGGCCTGACTATTTGCAGGATAGGCCAGAACTCTAATATTGGCCAGAGGAACCGGGTCAGTCTTGTTTAAGTACCCCTGTATGTAGCAGGTTATCTGCCATTTGTGACAGACATGATGTCCTATACTAGCTTGTGTAAGGACTGGACCCGTTGTGCTGATCCAAGTGCCATAATCATTCCCATCTAGGATATTAGGTTGTCCAGAGTGAGCCCCGATATTGGTGTCCATCCTCGTAGCATGGTGTATACTATACCTTTGTCCCATGTATGGGTGTATCTGGGCCTGGGGGGATAGAGTACAAATACCCCTCATTCGTTTAGGTACTAGCGGGTGTGATCCTATAGCCCGGTGATCACTCCCTCTGCCCAGATATTAGATAGGGCACTCCTTGCACAATAATGGCACTGTACTCAATCCTTCATCGAAATGAAGGGTGGCCAGAACTGCAGCACTTCAGTGTTGGTGGCTGAGTCATATGTAGTGTTCGTCCTGGTGCAGAACACTTCCCATTTCCTGACATATGTCAGGTACTGTCTTCTCGTGGACTCCCTGCACAACGCTGAGATGGCATTGGTCGTCCTGTCGGAGAGTCCGTATCCCAGAAATGGTCTGTTCAGAAACTGCAAATCAACAAGTTCATACAGTCATGGCACGGATAACTTTCCCGTCACAGGGTGTACCAACAACCTTGGCCATTGTTGATCCAGATGCAGGGTTCTGAGGCCATCTTTGTACTGTTGGGAACTATGGTACCCGTTACGGAGTCTTGTTTAATTATTGTAAGACCCCCTGATGAGGCAGAAGGGGAAAATGCATAGCAAAACAAACCCCCCCCCCCCCAATGCAGCGAGAAAGCGTCCATCGCTGCTGCCCCTGGGTCTGGTTCCCAAGCAACATATGTTGGTAGTTGGTGAATTAGTCTGGATGGAAAAAAGGTCGATACCTGGTGTCCCATACCGGTCTATAATATCTGTAAACACTTTCCGATCCAACATCCATTTAATGTTGTCGTTGAATTTACGTGACCTGGTGTCTGCCACTGTATTTAGCTTACCTGGAAGGTAAGTGGTTGAGATTCAAATCTCTTTCCCAGACATTTGCCAGATATTATTTGCCAATTCATCACATGATATCGACTTTATTTCACCCATATGATTATATATAGGCCCCCACTGTGGATGTAGTTTTTCCTCTCTTTTTGCACATTACTAACCTCTTAATCTATCCTTTGTTCTTTTCTCATATAATCTATTATGGTTTTTTTCAATTTGAATGGAGTTATATATTGGATCAATGGAGATATATACGTGAGAGACATGCACGAGACTTAAAATTCATCTATTCGATGTTCGGGTGTAAGGTCGGGTCTGATGTGCTGAACCATAGACTTTATTGCAGACCTCCATAGTCAAAAGATGCAAGACTCAAAAATAAATATAGGGAATGAGGGAATAACGTTTTGTAGTTGGAATGTTAAATGAACCGATTAAGAGAGGAAAAGTTTTTGCACATTTAAAGGCAAATGAAGCTGATGTAATTTTTATTCAAGAAACCTATCTAAAAAAAGATGCTGAACATAGATTGAAAGTTAAATGGATAGATAAAATGTATCACTCTTCTTTTACGCATAAATCAAGAGGCGTAGCAATATTATTTCGTAAAGGTATTTTATTTAAACATACATCAACTATAACTGATAAAGATGGAAGATACATTATCGTCATAGGAGAATTAAATATACAAAAAATAATTTTTGTTAATGTATATGGACCAAATTTCGATAGCCCATTGTTTTTTAAGAAGGTATTTAATAATATCCCGGAATTAACACAACACAATCTAATAATTGGAGGAGACTTTAATTGTACACTAGATCCATATTTAGATAGATCTACAAGGCAAAGGAAAACTAAATCACATTCTAGTGATTTATTAAATGCATATATGGAAACTACTAATATCAAAGATGTTTGGAGAATTGAAAACCCTTCTGGGACGAGAATACTCTTTTTACTCGTCAGTACATAAAACTTACTCAAGAATAGATTATTTTTTGGTGGACGCTAAACTTATCTCACTTACTTATAAATCCAATTATCATAATATTATAATTTCAGATCATGCACCATTAACAGTCAAGATTAAAATAAATGGTAAACTACAAAAATCAGAACAGTGGAGATTTAACCCACAAATATTAGAAAATAAAATTACTCAGGAATATATCACAGAACAAATTAAGATTTTTTTCGAAATAAATGATAAACCGTAAATATCCTGTTCCTTATTATGGGAAACATTTAAAGCATATCTACGGGGAATCATGATTTCCTCTCAAGCATTTCATAATAAAAAGAATCGTAGGGATCAGCAAGATTTGGAAAAGGAGATTAAACAATTAGATATACAGAATGCAATGAATCCAACTACTATATTACATAATAAAATTGCAGCATTGAAATATAAATTAAATAAAATATTTACAGACCAAGCCGTTAAACTTTATCAACATAGTAAACAATTAGTTTGAATTCGGTGATAAACCTCAAAAATTATTGGCTCGTCAACTAAGGAAAATGGAAGCTGAAAAAACAATCCATAGGATTAAATCACATAATGGCGAATTGTTAACACAGCCTAAAGATATTAATGAAAGATTTATGCAATATTATAAAAACTTATACACTGCGAAAACAACAGATAATAAAATATGAATTGAAGCATTCTTAAAAAAATATAACCTGAAAGGGTTGGATTCACAAAATATAGAGTTACTGAATGCTGATATCACGATAAAAGAAATCCAAGAATCTATCAGATCATTAAAAAAGGGTAAACTCAGAAATAGAAAGACAGAAATATTAGATGAATGTTTGAATAAACATCCGAATACATAAAAAATGATTTCATATATATATAACATCTTATTGGAAGGTGATGCTCCATCAACAGAAATACATAGACAATCTTGGGAAAATGAATTATGCCAAACTATTAGACCAGAAGTATGGGATGATAGTTTACAACATATACATCATTGTTTGCTAAATGCTAAACACTCTCTTATACAGTTTAAAATATTACATAGACTATATTATTCCAAATCCAAATTACATAATATGTTCCCAAAAGTATCTCCTATATGTGATAAATGTCAACATTTAGAAGCCAATTTGTCACATTCATTTATAAACTGTATAAAAATTACAAAATTCTGGATTGAAATATTTAGGATAATTTTGAAAGTTGTTAATATAACTTTGATACCTGATTCAAAGCTAATAATACTAGGAATACTGGAAACAGAACAATTAGTAACAACAAATCAAAGCTTTTTTATTGATTATGGGTTAATAATTGGGAAAAAATTAATATTAAAATTTTGGAAAAGCCGTACAATCAAAATGTGGAATACAGAAATGTCGGAGACTCTTCATCTGGAGAGATTGAGGCTTGTCCTAATGGGCAGGTTAGATCTCTTCAGAGGAATATGGTCTCCATATATTGAATATTTACAGAGTCATAACGGCTCGGTACGAGGGCTTGACTGAGGCCTGTATATTAGAATGGATGAAGAAATATATATAATAAATCATGCCTATATCTCCAATGACGGATTAATGATTAATACTCCATTCGCTTTCATATTTTCTTCATTATTTAGCTCTATCTTTTCTCACTTTATAAAAAATAATTAAAAAAGCGTATAGAAGCATATAGTCCTAAATGTTAATATTAGTAATAATATCAATATTATTAATATTATGAAAGTATATAATGATGTAGTTTCATTTATGTAAAACATTGTAATTTTCATAAATATGTTTCTATAATAAAAATATTTAACAAAAAAAAGAAAACCTTCTTCAGACGGAGCGTCAGGGGAGAGTGAGTTACAGAGGTAAGGGAGTGTCAGTGATCAAAAGAGGTGCAGATCAAGGAAAATGTAGAATAGACCATTGTTAGCTTGGAGAAGGTAACAACAAAGCAAATAGAAATGAAATGGTATCAGACGGACTGTCAGACTGGTCAGAGAACTGGAAAGGGGAGGGATGGAGAAAGGGGGAAAGCAAGGGTTACTTGAAGTTAGAGATGTCAATATTCATACCTCTGGAGTGTAAGCTGCCCAAGCAAAATTCTTGTAAAGAATCTTGTTATCCTTACTGCAGAGTAGTTTAATTTAGCTACAAGTTTTAACAGACAGTTGAAATCACAAATGGTTAATCTTCAAGAATATTGATGGATAGAAGGGAATTGTTAATATAGAAATTAATATGAGATAATTTGATAGTTTGTCTCTCAAATAATTTCAAGGCATCATCTCAGTATTAATACGATGCAACTTATTAAGTGGCCTATATTGAGGTCTGACAAGGGGCCCAAAGTACAATATAATGATCGATGTGTTTGAAACTTCTTGTATTTGGTGATAAACTGCCAGCTGATGGGCAGTTTGATTATTTGCGAACAACTGCATCGGAAAATGATGAGAATCCAACATTGTTCTCTTCCTTTTCAGAGCAGGCATTACTGCTGGAAAACCGAAAACATGACGTTAAATGTTCATAGTTTCAACATGAAATATCTGCAGATATAATGCGTCCAATGACCACAGTTCTATGGAGTTTATAATATGGTTTAGAAAAAACATCATGGGATATAGAGACTAGAATTGCTCAATTTCTTTGACTTCTTCCATGACCAATTTCTGGAGAAAAGTTACAGATTGATGAAAGGCATAGATAGAGTGTTAGTGGAAAGGATATTTCCACTGGTGGGAGAGTCTTGGACCAGAAGTCATAGCCTCAGAATTAAAGGGTGCTCTTTTAGAAAGGAGGCGAGGAGGAACTTCTTTAGAGAGAGGGTAGTTAATCTGTGGAACTCATTGTCACAGAGAGCTGTGGAGGGCAAGTCTGTGGATATTTTTTAGGCAAAGTTCGATAAATTCTTGATTAGAACGGTGTCAATAGTTTTGGGGAGAAGGCAGGAAAATGGGATTAGGAGGCAGAGATCAGCCATGATTGAATGGCGGAGTAGACTCGATGAGCCAAATGGCCTAATTCTATTCCTATAACTTGTGAACGTGAATTTGCATCAAAGCTGACACTTTCCATTTCATTCATCACCCAATCACTGGTGACAGACTTCGCTTGGGCAGCTTACCACCCAGCGGTATGACTATTGATTTCTCCAACTTCAAGTAGCCCTTGCATTAACCCTCTATTCATCTCTCCCCCAGCCGTTGTACCTGCTTTAAAGTCATCTTGTTGAGTCTCATTGTCAGTACTCATTTTCACTTAGGCCGCAGCTAACAATGGCCTGTCTCCTTTATCATTGTTACTTTTTTGCATATCTTTCATTAATTTGTTCTATATCCCTCTACATCACCATCTATTTCTTTCATTTCCCTTTCCCCTAATACTCAGCCTGAAGAAGGGTATTGGCCCAAAGTGTCAGCTGTTCCTTTTCTTCAGAGATGCTGTCTGACCCACTGAGTTACTCCAGCTTTTTGTGTCTGTCTTCAACCTCCTCCTTCTTATTTTCCTGCAATCCCCTCTTGAAACCCCTAAAGCACTATAACCATATAACCATTTAACAATTACAGCACGGAAACAGGCCCTCTCGGCCCTTCCAGTCCGTGCCGACCATTTGTTTTCCCCTAGTCCCATCTACCTGCACTCAGACCATACCCATCCATTCCCTTCCCGTCCATATACCTATCCACTCTGCTACTCTTGCAATTTTGAAGAACATTTCTAAACCCTACGTTTTCTTGTACCCAACTCATGGTCACAAAATGCTCTCTGCGTTAAATGCACCACTTTAACAGAAATCAATATTGTGGTGTTTTTACTGTTAGTTAATTGCTGCATTTGGCAAGACATGTGATGAAAAATATTGCCCATAGTCATTTTAATCATCATACAGTTAAGATTGGATTTGATCAACAGCTGAGTGTGTGGGAGGGGAAGGGAAGGCAGGTGAAATTCAATACCAGAAGGTTTAGTCTTCTCAGATTTCACTCCAGCTCTTAAATCATCATCACCTTTTTAAATAGAAGCCTCCTGAAGAAAAAGGTTGAGAAATGCAGGTCCCAGGAGTGCTGTGTTTACAGTTGATTTAAACCTACAGATTATCTCTAAACAATGTGGATGGTTTGGGAATCTAGATTCCGTGCCACAACGCACTGTATCAGGTTTACAGCTGGTCTGGGAACATTAAATACTAAATTGAAGAGGTGCACTTCACTTTTTGTTCACTTGACAGCAGGTAAGTAAGTAGAAATCTGATTGTGTCCTCAAAGTGACACATGAGTGGTTATAATTCACTGCTAAATTGAAAATAAGTGTAGCCAGTTTGAGCAGTTTTGTTTCACTGATCTGCTTGCCCTGATATAACAGGACTTTGTTCTCCCTTGAAAATCACACAAGGTGTGGCAGGCCATAGTGTCATAGTCATAAAGTCATACAGTTACACAGTCATAGAGTCGTAGTCATAGAGTGATACAGTGTGGAAACACGTCCTTCAGCCCAACTTGCCCACACCGGCCAACACGTCCCTGCTACACTAGTCCCGCCTGCTAGCATTTTGTCCATATCCCTCCAAACCTGTCCAATCCATGTAACCGTCTAACTGTTTATTAAACGTTGGGATAGTGCCTGCCGCAACTACCTCCTCTGGCAGCTTGTTTAATACATCCACCACCCTTTGTGTGAAAAAGGTTCCCCTCAGATTCCTGTTGAATCTTTTCCCATTTACCTTAAACCCGCGTCCTCTAATCCTCGATTCACCTACTATGGGCAAGAGGCTCTGTGAATCTACCCGATCTATTCCTCTCATAATGTTATACACCTCCATAAGAACACAAGCAGTCGTACTAGGGACAATTTACACTTATAACTAGTATGCAAACCCAAGCCAATTAACCTACAAACCTGTACGTCTTTCGAGTATAGGAGGAAACCGAAGATCTCAGAGAAATCCCACGCGGTTATGGGGAGAATGTACAAATTCCATACAGGCAGTAGACGTGGTCAGGAGCGAACCCAGGTCTCTGACACTGCAAGCGCTGTAAGGCAGCAACTCTACCGCTGTGCCACCGTGCCGCCCAAAATCTTTACTGAAATCCACATAAACTACTGCACTTCTCTAATCGATAAACTGTTTTACCTCAACAGAAAATTCAGAGATTAGTCGGATAAGATCTGCCCTTGTCCAAGCCATCCTGGCATTGGTCTCCATCTTTCCAAGTTATCATTTAATCCTGTACCTCAGTACGTGCCAGGTCTGTACATGCCAGGCTTTTCCCTGCTGCCATTCTTGAAAAGGGGAGCATGTTGGCCATCTTCCTGTCATCTGGAACCTCACGTAAAAACCCTGTCACAGCCTCTACCTTCTCGTGCTTCCCTCCCGTAGTAGCCAAGTATAATTCTCATTTGGCCATGGGGATTTAGTTTAGTTTAGGTTAGATTAGAGATACAGCATGGGAACAGGCCCTTTGGCCCACCGAGTCCGCACCGACCGGCGATCCCCACACATTAACACTACCCTACACACACTCTGGACAATTTTACATTTCTAGAACTATTTATAGAACCAAGCCAATTAACCTACAAACCTGTATGTCTTTGGTTTGTGGGAGGAAACCAATGATCTTGGAGAAAACTCATGGGGTCATGGGGAGAAAGTGAAAACCCCGTACAGACAGCACCCGTAGTCAGCATCAAACCTGGGTCTCTGGCGTTTTAAGGCAGTAGCTCTACCACTGTGCCACCATGCAACATTTAGACTCATTAAGGCAGTCAATACATTATTTTTACCAGGAGATTTGGTAGAAAGTGCATTAGAATTCCAACTTCCCTTTCACTGGGTTGTCCATCTACAACATCCATTTCCTCTGTGAATACTAAAGGAAAGTATGCATTTAGTTCACCCATACCTTTTGACTCCACACATAGCTAACCTCTGTTTTCTCCAAAGAACCTTCCCTGGTTGCTCTTTTGTCTTCAATATACATAAACTGCATTCAAATGTACTTTAATCCTGTCTGCCAATGATATGTTGTTATAGAGTCATAGAGTGATGCAGCAGGGAAGCAGGCCCTTCAGCCCACCGAGCCCACAATGGCCAACATGTCCCAGCTACACTAGTCCCACCTGCCTGTGTTTGGTCCATATCCCTCCATACGAAGAAGCAATGGTATCTGATTACTGCGGGGAGATTACATGGATTAAGCAGCTTTTTTTCCCACTTGCCAATTTCCTTAATAAAGTTTTGGCTGCTCTCCAATTCCCAATTGAAATCACGTTATAACCTGTGTAACACTAATAGTGACCCCCAGTTATAGTCAGAGAGTGATTCAGCATAGAAACAGGCCCTTCGGCCCAACTTGCCCACACCGGCTAACATGGGCCAGCTACACCAGTCCCACCTGCCCGCGTTTGGTCCATATTCCCCCAAACCGGCCCTATCCATTTCTTAAATGTTGGGATTGTCCCTGAAATATACCCAGATATGTTGTGGCCCCCTCCTTGCCCACTTAATTTCCTTTATAAATGTCATCATACACTTGTTTTACTCTTGGTATGCTTACCCTGTCTTTAAGTTGTCTATGCCTGCTATGTGCTAAACTTTTTTCCCTTTATCCAACCCACAATATCCCTCAGCAGTCAGTGTTGTGAGTAGTTGTTCCCCTTGGCTCTCACACTTTCAGGAACATATGGCCCTGAACTCTTGCTGTTTCTCCTTTGCATGTTTCTAACTGTGCAGATACCTGCAAATAGATTCCCCAACTTTGCCAGCTCCTGTCTCATTTTAATGAAATTGGCCTTCCCCAATTTAAGACCTTCTCCCCAGAGATGCTCCCTGTCCCGCTCAGTTACTCCAGCATTTTGTGTTTATCTTTGGTGTAAACCAGCATCTGCAGTTCCCTTCTACACATTAGGATCTTCATTCCTAGTGTATGCCTTTCTTTTTCCAATTACAGTTTGAAATGCACAGAGTTCTGGTCATTATCTCCAAAATGCCATCCTACTGTCACTCCCTCTACCTGACTCATTATATTCCCCATTAATAAGTTCAGCTAATGCTCTTTCCCTTATTGGTATAACTGCATATGTGCCATAAAGCTCTTCCCTCATATCTCAAATATTCCACCTGCCTCTGAAGTTTTAAGCTAAATTGATATTCGCTTAAAAATCAGTCTGAAAAAGGGTCTCAACCCGAGATATCATCTATTCCTTCGCCCCATAGATGCTGCCTCACCCGCTGAGTTTCTCCAGTATTTTTGTCTACCTTCGGGTAATTGAAATTGTCTCATGTTATAACCCCATTTTATAACATCTGTTCTCTATTTGCCTACGTGTTTGCTCCTTTCTCTTTTGTTGGCTGTTCGGTGATCTGTAATAGACCCTTTCTATATTGTACTCTCTACTAATATGTATACAGTTGAGTCTTCAAGGATATCCTCCCTCAAAACTGAAGTAGCGCATGACTTGACTAGTAGTGGAATGCCCTCTCCTCTTATAGTTGTACTTCTGAAGATTCTATACTTGGCGTACCTAGTTGCCAGAATGTGTATGAAGGAACTGCAGATGCTGGTTTAAACCAAAGATAGACACAGAAAGCTGGAGTAATTCAGCGGTTTAGAGAGCATCTCTGGAGAAAAGTAACAGGTGACGTTTCGGGTGACGAGTCGAAGTCGAGTCTTGACCCAAAATATCACCCATTCCTTTTCTCCAGGGATGCTGTCTGACCCGCTGAGTTACTCCAGCTTTTTGAGTCTTTCTTCGTAAATGTCCATCCATTCTTCAACCATGTTTCTGTGACAGTATCATGGCTCCACATGTTATTTAAACCTTTGACTTAATCTACCTGACAAGTTGGATTGTGTGCATTAAAATGGATGCAATTTAACTTTCCACTTCCCCCGTGTGCATTTAATCCTTCTGTTCATGCGAACTTAATAACTTTTTCTCCACTGGATGACTGTACTTCCCTATCTGAACACACACTCTGATTCCCCTTCCCCTGCCAATTCAGTTTAAACTTTTGCATAAAGCACTTGGAAACCTCACCACTACAATATCCGAAGAAGAGCCTTGACCCGAAACATTACCCTTTCCTTCTCTCCAGATATACTGCCTGTCCCCTTTGAGTTACTCCAGCTTTTTGTGTCTATCCACTACAATGTTAATCCTGTTCTGATTAAGGTGCAACCCATCCTTGTACAGATCTCACCTTCCCCAGAAATAATTCCAATGATCCATGAACTTAAAGCCCTTTCCCCTTCACTCGCCCCCTTGACCCATCTTTTGTTTCCTATATTCTCAGGATTGTGGCACTGGAAGCAACCTGGAAGTTATTTGTTTTGAGGTGCTGCTCTTTAAATGGCTATCTCGCACACTTTATCTCATGGTACAGGACCTAAACCCTTCTTCTAACTATGTCATTGGTGTCAGGATGTACCATCACCTCTGTTTATTCACAGTCCCCTTCACATTATCATAGGCATAGAGTCCTATAACCCTACTGTTCATTGTGAAGGTCCTCCCCTGGTTTTACTTCCCCAAATGCAGCATGTAGAAACATAGAAACATAGACAATAGGTGCAGGAGGAGGCCATTCGGCCCTACGGCCCTTCGAGCCAGCACCGCCATTCATTGTGATCATGGCTCATCATCCCCAATCAATAACCCATACCTCTCACATATCTGCATTAAACTTCATTAACCATTCATCTGACCACTTGCCCAGCTACTCAAGATCCTGGTGCTAACCATCTTCCATGATACTACCCATTTTCGTGTCATCTGCAAACCTACTGATCACGCCTTGTAAATTCTCATCCAAGTCATTGATATATTTTAGTTTAGTTTAGTTTAGAGATACAGCGCGGAAATAGGCCCTTCGGCCCACCAGGTCTGCGCCGACCAGTGATCTCCGCATATTGCGCCATCGAGTGTGGCTGCCTCGCCTGCAGCTGTCTGTCCTCTCATCCTTTCTGTTATTTTTAGTCTGTTTTAAAGTTTGTTTTTGGAGGTCTTTAGTCTTTTTTATGTGGGGGGAGGGTGGGGGGGGGGAGGGGGGAGGGGGAAACCATTTTTCTTAGCCACTTCCTGGTCGAGGATGCGTCTATCCTCCAATCTGCATCTTCGCCCCCTCCACGCGGCCCACCATCTGGATTGGAATGACCTTTCCTGCCGGAGACCGGCCAGAGCCTTCAACAGCGGCGGCACAGCACTGAATTCCATCGCGGAGCGAGCAATGCCTTACCAGGAATCGCCGTGTTGGAGCTCCGGAGTGCTGGGACAGCCGACTTCAACAGTGTGGAGCTGTGGTCTGCGGAGCTTCCAGCCATGGGTGGCAGGCGCTTCCAGCTGCGGGTGGTGACTTTCCAGCCGCTGGCGACGCTGACTTTAATATCGCGGAGCCTGGGATCTCTTGCCAAGGTTGCCAGTGTTGAATCTCCGCGCAGCTCGGCCTGTGGACATCGGGAGCCGTGGTCTCTGGTAGGAAGCGGCCGATTCGGAGGCTCCGGGCCGCTGAGAATGTTCTTCCGTTCGAAGGCCTGAAAACATTGGGCCACCGTAGCGGCGACTGCGGAGGCCTCAATAGGCCCCGACCACAGGTGAACAGAGGAAGAGACACAGTGGGAAACGTTGATTCCGCTGTTGGGGATATTTTTATGTTCTATGTTAAATTCTAAAGTGTTGTGTTCATCTTATTTGTGTGCTGCATGGTAACTCAAATTTCACTGCACCAATTGCTGTATGTGACAATAAATGTCCTTTGAACTTTGTCCTTTTTAACACTATCCGACACACACACACTAGGGACAATTTTTACATTTACCAAAACAATTAACCTACAAATCTGTTTGTCTTTGGAGTGTAGGAGGAAACCGAATATCTTGGAGAAAACCCAAGCGGTCACACCTTGACTGCAAACAACCTACGGGTGCTGTCTGTACAGAGTTTTGTACATTCTTCCCATGACTTGTGTGGGTTTTCTATGTGAGATCTTCGTTTCATGTCCCCACAGCTCCAAAGATGTTCATGGAAATTTGTTGGTTAACGTTTGGCTTTGACTAAATGTTGAGACAAGTTGAAATTGAATGTGGTTTGGTTTTTGATCCCTCTTGATGTCATCTCCTCTCATCCTCCATTGTTCTAGAGAGACTAAACTAACTGAGCTAATCCAATCTTTCCTCACAGTTGACATTGCTCAGTCATGGTAACATTCTCTGCTCTCTCCAGTAAGATTATTTGTAATGAGATGACCAGAGCAGACCGTAAGATTTGAGCTGTGATCTAATTAGAGTTGTAATAAATTCTAGTGCCGGCTTCCTGCTCATTTATATAATGCCTTTGCTAATTAAAAAAAACATTCTGGATGCTTCGAAGTAGATGCTCTGATGAGAATATTTTAAATTTGTTTTCACAGGATGTGGGTGCCACTGGTAGTTTAGTTTAGTTTAATTTAGAGATACAGCATGGAAACAGGCCCTTTAGTCCACCGAGTTCATGCCACCAGCGATCCTCGCACACTAACTACACTACACACTAGGGACAATTTACAATTTTACCAAAGCCAATTAACCTACAAACCTGGAGTGTGGGAGAAAAATGGAGATCCAAGAGCAAACCTAAGCAAGTCATGGGGAGAACATACAAACTCCGTGCAGACATGCACCAGTAGTCAAGATCAAACTTCTGGCTCTGGTGCTGTAAGGCAGCAACTCTAACACTGAGCCAGTGTGCCACCCTGCTAAGCAGGCATTCAATTCTTATTGGGTGAGGCAACATCTATGGAGCGAAGGAAATAGGCAACGTTTTGGCTGAAACATTGCCTATTTCCTTTGCTCCATTGATGCTGCCTCACCAGCTGAGTTTCTCCAGCACTTTTGTCTACCTTTGAATTTTCAGCATCTGCAGTTCCTTCTTAAACATTCAATTCTTATCCCTAGCTTCCTTCAATGGAATGGCCTGCAGGCATCCTGAAGAATCATCTACATTGTTGTGGATCTGGCTTCAAAGATGGAACTGATTTCTGCGCTTAAAGGATATTTATGAAGTTTTTGCCTTTGTCTGGTTTAGTTACCAAATTATTTCAGATTTAATTTGGTAGATTTGAACATGTTTCTGAATTGTTTGTTCAGATCTTCAAAACTGGGAGTTGGATCACTCTGTTAGAAAGAATTGCAGTGCACCAACGAAATAAATCGATGTGAGGAGTGAAGCGCTGAAGCCGGCTTTAATGGACAGACTGAGTGATTGCATTGGTAAATGGCTCCTGCATTGGATCGAAGGAAACCTCCTACACCATCTGTAGTGTATAAGGACTCCTATGCCTCTTTGCATATCAATAGTTCTTAATGTATCATTGTTTATATAATAATACTTCCTTTTTATTTTCCTCTCCAAAGTGGGTAACTTCACGTTTATCCATACAACACTGGATCTGCCATTTCATTGCCTATTCACTCTTGTCTAAATAAAACCCATTTGTGCCCCCATCACAATTCACAATTTCACACTTCATTGGCAAAGTTTGAAGTATATGGCTTCCTCATTGAAATAATTGACATACTTTGCTGATTTCCAAGCATTAATTTCCACAGACCTATAATTGTCACTGTCAGCCAACCAGACAAAGCCTAATACTACTTTCCGAATCCCGTCTGTCAACATAATTTAGATCCGTATCAGTATATTGCCCCTAATCACATGTGAACATTAATGTCAATTTATGAAAGGCCTTTTGAAAGGTAAAATACACTGGTACTTGTGTAGAAAGGGGGTACACAAAAGGCTGGAGAAACTCAGCGGGTGCAGCAGCATCTCAGGAGCAAAGGAGATAGGCAACGTTTCGGGCCAAAACCCTTCTTCAGACTGACGGGAGGTGGGGGGGGGGGGGGGGGGGGGGGGGGGGGCGGGAACAAGAAAGGAAAAAGGAGGAGGAGGAGCCCAAGGGCTGAGTGAGAGGTGGGAAGGGGAGGAAACAGCAAGGGTTAACAGGATTGAGAAAATTCAATGTTCAAGCCCAGAGGATGCAGACTCCCCAAGCGGAATATTAGGTGCTGTTCCTCCAACTTGCGGTGTTGCTCACTCTGACCGTGGAGGAGGCCCAGGACAGAGAGGTCGGAGAGTGGGAGGGGGAGCTGAAGTGCTGAGCCACCGGGAGGTCGGGTTGGTTGTTGCGGACCGAGTGGAGGCGTTCGGCGAAACGATCGCCAAGCCTCCGCTTGGTCTCACCGATATAGATCAGCTAGCATCTGGAGCAGCGGATGCAGTAGATGATGTTGGAGGAGGTGCAGGTAAACCTCTGTCGGACCTGGAAGGACTGCTTGGGTCCCTGAAAGGAGTGGAGGGGGAAGGTAAAGGGACAAGTGTAGCATCTCTTACGGTTGCAGGGGAAAGTGCCCGGGGAAGGGGTGGAGCGGGAGGGAAGGGAAGAATTGACAAGGGATTTGCAGAGGGAGCGGTCTTTGTGGAAGGCAGGCAGGGGGGGAGATGGGAAGATGTGGCGAGTGGTGGGGTCACGTTGGAAGTGGTGAAACTGGCGGAGGACTATGTGTTGTATGTGCCGGCTGGTGGGGTGAAAGGTGAGGACCAAGGGGACTCTGCCCTTGTTGCGAGTGGGGGAATGGGGAGAGAGGGCAGTGTTGCGAGGTATGGAGGAGACCCTGGTGCGAGCCTCATCTATAGTGGGGGAGGGGAATCCCCGTTCCCTGAAGAATGAGGACATTTGTGATGACCTGGTGTGGAACACCTCATCCTGGGAGCAGATGCGGCGTAGACGGAAGAATTGGGAATAGGGGATGGAGTCCTTACAGGAAGCAGGGTGGGAGGAAGAGTAGTCCAGGTAGCTGTGGGTGTCAGTTGGTTTGTAGTGGATGTCAACCGGATGGAAGTTGTTGGTGAAATGGATGAAGACAGTCAGTTGTGTGTGGGTGCAGGAGGTGACACCAAAGCAGTCGTCGATGTAACGGAGGTAGAGGTCGGGGATGGGGCCCTGGTACGCCGAGAACAAGGATTGTTCGACGTACCCGACAAAGACGCACGCATAGCTGGGGCCCATGCGTGTGCCCTTGTGTTTGGAGAAAATGGAAGGAGTCAAAAGAGAAGTTATTGAGGGTAAGGACCAACTCCGCTAGGCGGAGGAGGGTGTCAGTGGACGGGTATGGGTTGCTCCTCTGGTCGAGGAAGAACCGGAGGGCTTTGAGACCATCCTGGTGGGGGATGGAGGTGTAGAGTGACTGGACGTCCATGGTGAAGATGAGAGGATGGGGGCCTGGAGAATGGAATGCGTGGAGCCGACGGAGAGTGTCTAAGGTGTCTGGAACATAGGTGGGGAGGGATTTAACCAAGGGGGATAGGATGGAGTCATGGTATGTGGAAATGTGTTAGGTGGGGCACGAACAGGTAGAGACAATGGGTCTGCCGGGGCAGTCAGGTTTGTGGATTCTGGGGAGAAGGTAAAATTGGTCCCTGCGGGGCTGGGAAACGATAAGGTTGGAGGCTCGGGGGGGGTAGGCAGCCGGAGTTGATGAAGTCGGTTATGGTGCTCGAGATGGTGGCCTGGTGCTCGTCAGTGGGGTCATGGTCCAGGGGTAAGTAGGAGGAGGTGTCCAAGAGTTGGCGCGTGGCCTCCGCTTTGTAGAGATCGACGCGCCAGACTACCACGGCACCTCCCTTGTTGGCGGGTTTGATAACCCAGTCTGGGTTGTTGCGGAGTGAGTCGATGGCAGTACGTTCGGGGGGGGGGAGAGATTGGAGTGAGACAGGGGAGTGGAGAAGTCGAGGCGGTTGATGTCCCGACGGCAGTTCTAGGATAAAGTGTTCTAAAGCCGGAGGGCCACGAGGGGGGGTCCACGAGGAGGGGGTTCATTGGAGACAGGAAAAGGGATCATCAGTGGGGGGCGAGGACTTCTTCCCGAGGACTTCTTCCTTGTGTAGGCAGGAACTGCAGATGCTTGTTTAAACCGAAGATAGACACAAAAAGCTGGAGTAACTCAGCGGGACAGGCAGCATCTCAGGAGAAAAGGAATTTCTTCCCTCCAGAGATGCTGCCTGTCCCGCTGAGTTACAGGCAGCATCTCCATTTACTGCAGCTTTCTGTAATTGGTACTTCCTTATTTATCGGTAATATCCTCAAAATAAAACTCCAGTAACTTTGTGAAACCTGCTTTGTCTTTGTTTAATGCAGTTGACATTATTGAAGTGTCCTGTTGTGATGTTAAACTTATTTATTTGCTATTCCCTGTATGCCCTCCTACGTTTTAAACTTGCAGGAAACTGTCCACAATTAAGAGAATTTTGGAAGATGAGAATCAGTATTTCCACTATTTGCATTACGATCTCTTTTCGTATTCTGGAGGTGAGATTATCAACTCCTGAGGTTTTATTAGCATTCTGTCATTTTAATTTCACAACTACTAAGGTTTTACAAATGCCTAAAAGGACGGCACGGTGGCGCAGCAGTGGAGTTGCTGCCTTTCAGCGCTTACAGCGCCAGAGACCCGGGTTTGATCCCGACTATGGGTGCTGTCTGTACGGAGTTTGTACGTTCTCCCCATGTCCGTGTGGATTTCTTTCCGAGATCTTTGGTTTCTTCCCACATCCCAAAGACATACAGGTTTGTAGGTTGATTGGCTTGGTATAAATGTAAATTGACCCTAGTGTAGGGGTAGGATAGTGTTAATGTGCGGGGATCACTGGTCGGTGCGGACTTGGTGTACCGAAGGGCCTGTATCTCTAAACTAAACTAAATAATATTTCTTTCGTTCCTCCATTTCATTAGTATTTCTGATAAATTCTTTCTGTCCTTTTCCATGAAGAGAAACTAAGGGATTTATTTAATTGCTGTCATTTCTTTATTCCCCTTTATTGATTCTCTTGATACTAACCTTTGTCATTAAGTAACAAAGCCATCAACATGTCCTGCAGAGTTTGGGGATGAGGTGCCAGTTCAAGGATCTGTGCTATCACATTGTTATCCTGCACACATCATCTCACAGCTTCAGCTTTCATCGACTTGCATAATGTTAAATAACTCACTGCAGTTACCTTTCTGATCTCACCCTTTTCCTTACAACCACTCGAGATGTGCATGAAGTGATCACTGGCCTGTTGACCTGGTGCCACTGTGGCGAAGGAGTTGATCGTCCGTTGTTCAAGGTGTGGACTCTTATACACGGTGAGATCAAGCCTGGACTGGCCTATCATTTCGCTGAACACCTTTGATCCGTCCATCTTGACCTACCTGATCACCCGGTTGCTAAACACTTTAATTCCCCTTCCCATTCCCACATTGATCTTGTGGGACTCCTGGGCCTCCTTCATTGTTAGAGTGAGGCCCAGCACAAATTGGAGGAACAGCACCTCATATTTTGCTTGGGCAGCTTACACCCCAGCAGTATGAACATTGACTTCTCTAACTTCAGGTAGCCCTTTCTTTCCCTCTCTCTCCATCCCTCCCCCTTCCTAGTTCTCCAACCAATCTCTCTGTCCCGCTGAATAAAATGTTATCTCTGCATTCTTTATTGTTACCTTCCCCTAGCTAACAACAATCTATTCTACATTTTCCTTTGATGTCTCATTTTCTTACCCTTCCTTATCTCTGCGTCTCCCTCTCCCTGACAATCTGAAGAAGGGTCTCGACCTGACATGTCACCCATTCCTTCCGGTTTGTCCTGATATCTGCTCTTTGCACATTGTCCTTCCACTGTTTTTTCCATCAGTATTGGCTCTTGAGCATGATGTTAGTTGAAGGCTTATAAACTCCACGGAGCTGCAGAGTTTAGCAGATCTTGAAAGGCTGTTTAGAAAACAAATCCATTGCCATGATCTCAGTTCCTTTCTTTGCAATCTGTAGGTGAAGAGCTGGAAAAAGGATTAATTATTTCAACGATCCTAACACCTCTGGAATAACATGTAGGTGTTTCACCCCTGGGATCGGAGCTGATGATAACAGCGGGTTTCCATATTTTTATGGAATTGATTTAATTCATTCATTCACAGCACATAAATCATAGGCAGGAGAAAGTAACCTCTCTCCCCGAGAGACATCATGAATGAACCAGAGGAACTTTTATGACCGCCTTGTGCTTTGGCTCACAATTGTTAGGATTTGCCTATTTCAATACTCACAATTTATTTCATATTTTTATTTAAATTGCACAGTTGCTAAGGTAGGATTTAAATATATCACTGATTCACAGGTTTGGGTGTCTTGCGACTGGTTCTGTCATTTAATCACTATGCCACACTTCCCACTAAATTAGGAGCATGGATTCTGGAAGAATGAATGCTGAATTCTTGAAATAGAAAGGAGAACGTTTTAGGTTTTGATAAGCTCTTACTAAATAAATGTGAACTTTTTAAAATTAATTTTCCAACTTAATTATTATCCTCTCCCCAGTTAGAAAGTAGTCTACATCTTTATTTCTTCTACCGCGGTGCAGGCCTGTACACTTTGCAACATTGTATTTCATTTGCCACTTCTTTGCCCAACTTGTCCATGGGCGGAACGGTGGCACCACGGTAGCGTTGGTGCCTTTCAGCGCTTGCAGCACCGGAGACCCAGGTTCGATCCTGACGACGGGTACTGTCTGTAGGGAGTTTGTACGTTCTTCCTATGACCAAAAATGCACAGGTTTGTAGGATAATTGGCTTGGTATGTGTAATTTGTCCCTTGTTTGTGTAGGATAGCGTTAAAGTGCGGGGAACACTGGTTGGTGTGGAACCATTAAACTAAACTAAACTTAACTACTAAACAATGACATCTATACGTCACTTTGCAGATCCACCCCTGATACATTCAGCACTAATATTTCAGATTCAGATTTGATTAGTTTATACAGCAGGATGCAAAGAAAATCCCCATCATCTGAACCCCACAGAGTAAACAGCATGACTACAGAAATGATAAATACAACAATAAATATAATGACACATACAAAACAGCAGAATAGTGCAGGATTGCAGGGCAATCCAAAGTGAGAAAAAAAAATTAAATTACAGACTAACTGAATGAGATACAGTTTAGCATATGAGCTGACACATCTGGGAAGGGAGTCTGAAAGATGTGACTGTTTCAGGAAGATTAGATGCCCAAATCAAGTTGAGTTATTTTTCGGGCCAGTGTAGAGCCAGTGAAACACCAAATTAATTTTCTCCACACTAATCATTCAGAGGACTTTCTCCATCTATCAGTTGAGTTTTTTGGTAACCAGCATCATATAATATTGGAAACTCCCCCACTCCTCATGAAAGGAAGTAGACTGACTTTTCACACTTGCTATCTGGTCACCCTAGTCTCTGTATTCCTTGGAGGTGGGATCTCCTCACTCCCTCCTTACTGATTGTTGTGATTCTGCTGTTGGAATAACAAAAGTCTCACACTGTGATTAAGGCCCAAAGACTTTATTAATGTTACAGCATTGGTAACTTCATACTTGCACGTTACTTTAAAAGTGTGAGATCAAGGCTGGGAAGCTTTCTGTTAAACTAGGGGACGTAGCTACAAAGTATGACTCATAACATGAGTGACACTGATCTACACTGATCTCAGTAGCCAGACTACCGCGCTTTCAGGACTTAATTAATGCTATACCTCAAGACTCTATGCTGATACTTTCAGATTCCAGGGTGACCTTCCATTGCATAGGAAGTAACTGCAGACGCTGGTTTAAACTGAAAATGGACACAAAAATACTGGAGTAACTCAGTGGGTCAGACAGCATCTCTGGAGAAAAAGAACAGGTGACGTTTTGAGTCGAGATCTTCATATTGTAGAGACAGGGGAAAGTGAAATGAGAGATATAGATGGTGATGTAGAGAGATACAGAACAAATGAATGGCAGATATGTAAAAAGTAAGAATGATAAAGGAAACAGGTCATTGATAGTAGTGGCCTAGGTTAGAACAATTACACGCAATGAGACTCAAGAAGACTGGATTAACTCAGCGGGTCAGGCAGCATCACTGGAGAAAAGGAATGATTTACTTTTCGGGTCGAGGCACTTCTTCAGACTGAGAGTCAGGGGACAGGGAAGTTAGAGATATAGAAAGACTCTATCCCCTACTCCCAATTCCTCCGTCTACCCCCCATCTGCGTCCAAGATGTCCTCATTCTTTAGGGAACAGAGGTTCCCCTCTCCCATCATAGATGAGACCCTCACTCGTGTCTCAGTGAGGCCCTCACTCGTGATCAGTCAAACACTTGCTACAAGCCAAATAAACTTTATCGACTATAGTATAATAATTGGGAAAAAATTAATATTAAAATTTTGGAAAGGATTATGGAAATGTCAGAGACCCTACATTTGGAAAGAATAAGACTTAATGGCCAAACAAGGACTTTTTATCAGAATATGGTCTCCATTTATTGATTATCTAAATGGCAAACTGGTTCGGCACGAGAACCTGACTGAAGCACGGATTAAGGATTAGATGAAGAGTTATACTTTATAATTTACAAATATATCTCCAATGTTGTATTATTAGTAAATTATTCCATTCTTTTTTATCATACCTTCTTGTTTTTTTTCTCTCTTTCCTTATTATTTTCTATCTATATTAAAAAATATAAAATATATAGAAGCAGAGTTATTAAATAATTGATAATATTGTTAATATTAGTAATGTATGAATGTTACACATGAACTGTTTTTATTAGGTACTTGCTTCTAATAAAAAAACTATTAAAAATAAATTTAAAAAATTAACATACAAATATAGTGAGAATAGAAACTCTCAAATCTCCTTTAAATCTTTTTCCTTTCATCTTAATAGAGTCATGGAGTCATGCAGTGATACAGTGTGGAAACAGTTCCTTCGGCCCAACTTACCCACACCGGCCAACATGTCCCAGCGACACTAGTCCTACCTGCCCGCGTTTGGTCCATATCCCTTCAAACCTGTCCTATCCTTGTACCTGTCTAACTGTTTCTTAAACGTTGGGATAATCTTCAGCCTCTAGTTTTAGACACCCTGACCCTAAGAATGAAATGTTGACCAACCGGCTTATATATTCCCTAATGATACTTATAAACATTTATAAGATCAGCCTTCAGCCTCTTGACCTTCAAGGGAAACAGTCCAAGAATCTCAATCTTCTTTTTGGGCAAGCCCTCCAGCTCTGGCAACATCTTTGTGAATCTTTCCTGCATCTTTCTGGTTTAATCACTTCCATCCTATTGTATGACAATCAAAACTGCACACATTATTCGGAAGGTACTGCAGGTGCTGATTTAGACTGAAAATAGACACAAAAAGCTGGAGTAACTCAGCAGGTCAGGCAGCATCACTGGAGAAAAGGAATTATTTACTTTTCGGGTCGAGGCACTTCTTCAGACTGAGAGTCAGGGGATAGGGAAATTAGAGATATAGAAAGACTCTATCCCCTACTCACAATTCCTCCGTCTACCCCCCATCTGCGTCCAAGATGTCCTCATTCTTTGGGGAAAGAGGTTCCTCTCTCCCATCATAGATGAGGCCCTCACTCGTGTCTCATCGGTACCCAGCAGCTCTACCCTTGCTCCCCCTCCCCCAAGTCACAATGCAGACAAAGCCTCTTAGTCCTTACCTTCCACCCCATCAGCCATTCCATACAACACATAATCCTCCAAAATTTTCACCACCTCCAACGGGATCCCACCCATAATAACATCTTCCCATCTTCACCCCTTCCCACTTAACGCAGAGTTCCCTCTGCAACTCATCGCTTCCCACCCAAACCAACCCCTCCCCATTTACCTGCCCCTGTAACCACAGGAGATGCAACACCTGTCCCTATACTTCTCCCTCAACTCTGTCCAGGGACCCTGAAAGGCAGAGATTTACTTGCACCTCCTCCAATCTCATCTACTGTATCCGCTGTTCCAGGTGTGGACTCCTATACTGTATATCGGCAAGACCACGCGCAGGCTCGGCGATCATTTTAGATGAACACCACCGCTCATTCCACCTTGGCATCCGTGATCTCCCATTTACCAAGCACTTTAACTCCCCCTCCCATTCGCACACTGACCTTTCTGTCCTGGGCCTCCTCTTGTCCGAGGGACAGCAAATGCAAATTTGATGAAGAGCACCTCATTTTTTTGGGCAGCTTACAACGCAACGATATGAATATTGATTTATCTAACTTCAAGTAACCGTTGCATCCCCTTTATCACTATCCTAGTTGACATACCAGTTTCACTGTCATCCTGTTGAGTTTCACTGTCTGTATAACTTGATATCACCTGCACTACAGCCAACACTGGACCATTGTGGGCTCCTCATTCCCTTGATCATTGTTGCGATTTTGCATCTCTTTCATTAATTTGCTCTCTTACCTCATATACCTTCTATATCTCATGTTTCTCTTTCCCCTGACTATCGGTCTGAAGAAAGGTCTCGACCCAAACCGTCACTCATTCCTTTTCTCCAGAGTTGCTGTCTGACCTGCTGAGTTACTACAGCTTCTATTATCTATCTTCACAATATTCCAATACCACTAAATCAGCACTGTACATGTTGCCACGCTAAATAATCTCATCTGCTTGCATGTGATCCATACCCCCCACTCCCTGCATATCCCTCCTAAAAGCCTCTTAAATGCCACGATCATATCTGCCACCAACAACAACCCTGGTAACACGTTCCAGGCATCTACCACTTTCTGTGTTTAAAGATTACCCCGTACATTTCCGTTAAACTTTGTTCCTCTCACCTTATGTCCACGCATTCTTCAGGATAAGGGGCTCGACCTGAAATGTCACCCATTCCTTCTCTCCATTGATGCTGCCTGTCCCGCTGAGTTACTCCAGCATTTTGTGTCTATCTTTGGTGCAAACCAGCACCTGCAGTTCCTTCTTACTCACTTCACACTTGTCTGAGTTAAACTCCATCTGCAAATCCTTTGCCCATTTTCCCAGTTGTTTTGATCCTGTTATAATGTCATAGATTGATAGCTATACAGCATGGAAGCAGATCCTTGTTCCGACCTTGCTTAAGAAAGAACTGCAGATGTTGGAAAAATTGAAGGTAGACAAAAACGCTGGAGTAACTCAGCAGGTGAGGCAGCATGTATGGAGAGAATGAAATAGGCGACGTTTCGGGTCGAGATCCTTCTTACAATGCAATACAATACAATACCCTTTATTGTCATTTGAACCTCATTGAGGTTCAAACAAAATTTAGTTTCTGCAGTCATACAAACAAGAAAAGAACCAAGACACAACACAACTTACATAAACATCCATCACAGCGAATCTCCTCCTCACTGTGATGGAAAGCAAAGTCTTATCTCTCCCCTGCATTTCCCATTCTCCTCCCGATGTCAAAGTCAAAGCCCCCGGCGGGCGATGGTAAATAAGTCCCGCGGCCATTAAGGCCGCGCCGGGCGATGCAAGGCCACACTCCGGGTCTTGATGTTGGAGCCCCTGGCGGGCGCTAGCAAATCCCGCGGCAATGTAAGGCCCCGCTTCAGGTCATTTTCAACCCCGCAACTCGGGTGGGAGAATTTGCCGCTGTGGGAGCTCCGAAAAGCGGTCTCCCATCAGGGACCCGCGAGCTCCCGATGTCACCGTCCACTGGAGCCTCCAAACTCTGCCAGCTCCGTGATGGTGAGTATTCCGCAGGCTCTGCAACTGGAGCCCCAGGTCCGGTTGGAGGCCGCTTCACGGTGCTAGGCCCCAACGACAACGGAGACCCGACAGAGGAAAGGTTGGGTCCTCCGTACAGGGAAAATATTTTAAAACATATCCAGCTAAAAAAACCAACTAACTACACTCAAACGAGGCAAAAAAAATTCTAAAAGCCAGACGGACTGTAGAGGTCGCTGCGACGAGAGTCGGCCCGCCCACCGGAACCATCTTCAGACTGATGTCGGGGGAGGGGCGGGATAAAGAAAGGAAGAGGCGGAGATAGTAGGCTCATGGGTGAGCTGGAAAGGGGGAAGGGAAGGAGGGAGAAAGCAAGGCTACCTGAAATTGGAGAAGCCAATGTTCATACCGCTGGTGTGTGAACTATCCAAGCAAAATATGAGGTGCTGTTCTTCTAATTTGCATTGGGCCTCTCTCTGGCAATGGAGGAGGCCCAGGACAGAAAGGTCAGATTCGGAATGTGGGGGAGATAGAAACATAGAAACATAGAAAAATAGGTGCAGAAGTAGGTCATTCGGCCTTTCGAGCCTGCACCGCCATTCAATATGATCATGGCTGATCATACAACTCAGTATCCCTTACCTGCCTTCTCTCCATACCCCCTGATCCCTTTTGCCACAAGTGCCACATCTAACTCCAACTTAAATATAGCCAATGAACTGGCCTCAACTACCTTCTGTCGCAGAGAATTCCAGAGATTCACAATTCTCTGTGTGAAAAATGTTTTTCTCATCTCGGTCCTAAAAGATTTCCCCCTTATCCTTAAACTGTGACGCCTTGTCCTGGACTTCCCCAACATCGGGAACAATTTTCCTGCATCTAGCCTGTCCAACCCCTGAAGAATTTTGTAAGTTTATATAAGATACCTCCTCAATCTTCTAAATTCTAGCGAGTACAAGCCAAGTCTATCCAGTCTTTCTTCATATGAAAGTCCTGACATCCCAGGAATCAGTCTGGTGAACCTTATCTATACTCCCTCTATGGCAATAATGTCTTTCCTCAGATTTGGAGACCAAAACTGTACGCAATACTCCAGGTGTGGTCTCACCAAGACCCTGTACAACTGCAGTAGAACCTCCCTGCTCCTATACTCAAACCCTTTTGCTATGAATGCTAACATACCATTCGCTTTCTTCACTGCATGCTGCACCTGCATGCCTACTTTCAATGACTGGTGTACCATGACACCCAGATCTCGTTGCATCTCCCCTTTTTCTAATCGGTCACCATTCAAATAATAGTCTACTTTCCTGTTTTTGCCACCAAAGTGGATAACCTCACATTTATCCACATTATACTGCATCTGCCATGCATTTGCCCACTCACCCAGCCTATCCAAGTCACCTTGCAGCCTCCAAGCTTCCTCCTCACAGCTAACACTGCTCCCCAGCTTCGTGTCATCCACAACATTGGAGATGTTGCATTCAATTCCCTCGTCCAAATTATTAATATATATAGTAAATAGCTGAGGTCCGAGCACTGAGCCTTGCGGCACCCCACTAGTCACTGCCTGCATCCTGAAAAGGACCCGTTCACTCCTACTCTTTGCTTCCTGCCTGCCAGCCAGCCAGTTCTCTATCCACATCAATACTGAACCGCCAATACCGTGTGTTTTAAGTTTGTATACTAATCTCTTGTGTGGGACCTTGTCGAAAGCCTTCTGAAAGTCCAAATATAACACATCCACAGGTTCTCCCTTATCCACTCTACTAGTTACATCCTCAAAAATTTCAATAAGATTCGTCAGACATAATTTACCTTTCGTAAATCCATGCTGACTTTGTCAATGATTTCACCACTTTCCAAATGTGCTGCTATCCCATCTTTAATAACTGACTCTAGCAGTTTTCTCCACTACCGATGTTAAACTAACTGAGATCTGTCTCTCCCACCTAAAAATTTTCTCTCTCCCTCCCGATTACATTAGCTACCCTCCAATCCTCAGGAACTACTCCAGAATCTAAAGATTTGAAAAATTTAATCACCTCCACCTGGGGCTACTTCCTTAACTAAAATCTGGGCCCTGGGGATTTATCGGCCTTTTAATCCATTCAATTTACCTAACACCACTACCCCGGCTAACCTGGATTTACAGTTCCTCCATCTCATTTGACCCGTGATCCCCTGCTATTTTCAGATTATTTTATGTTCCTCTTAGTGAAGACAGAACAAAGTATTACATGCATTCCTTTGCTCCCCATGTAAATGTAAAGGGACCTACATTTTGTTTTAACTAATGTTTTTCTCTTCACATATCGATAAAAACATTTGCAGTCAGTTTTTATGTTCCCTGCCAGTTTTCTTTCATAATCCCTTTTCATTTTCCTAATTAAGCCCTTTAACCTCCTCTGTTGGACTCTGAATTTCTCCCAGTCCTCTGGTAGGCTGCTTTCTCTGGCTAATTTGTACGCTTCATCTTTTGTTTTGATACTATCCCTGATTTCCCTTGTTATCCACGGATGCACTACTATCCCTGATTTATTATTTTGCCATACTGGGATGAACAATTGTTTTAGTTCATCCATGCAGTCGTTAAATGCCTTCCATTGCATATCCACCGTCATCCCTTTAAGAATCTATTTCCAGTCTTACTTGGCCATTCACGTCTCATACCCTCAAAGTTACCTTTCTTTAAGTTCAGGACCCGTGTTTCTGACTTAACAATGTCACTCTCCATCCTAATGAATAACTCAACCATATTATGGTCACTCTTGGCCAAGAGGCCACGCACAACAAGGCTGCTAACTAACCCTTCCTCATTACTCAACATCCAGTCGAGAATAGCCTGCTCTCTCGTTGGTTCCTCTACATGTTGGTTTAGAAAACTATCCCACATACATTCCAAGAAATCCTCTTCCTCAGCACCCCTGCCAATTTGATTCACCCAATCTATATGTAGATTTAAGTGACCCATTATAACTGTTTTACCTTTGTTGCACGCATTTCTAATTTCCTGTTTGATGCCATCCCCTACTGCACTACTACTGTTAGGTGGCCTGTACACCACACACACTAGCGTTTTCTGCCCCTTAATGTTTCACAGCTCTATCCATATCGATTCCACATCCTCCAAGCTAATGTCCTTCCTTTCTATTGCGTTAATGTCCTCTCTAACCAGCAATGCTACCCAACCTCCTTTTCCTTTCTGTCTATCCCTCCTGAATATTGAATATCCCTGGATGTTCAGCTCCCAGCCTTGGTCACCCTGGAGCCATGTCTCCGTGATCACAACTATATCATAATCATTAATCCCTGCACATTCAACTCATCCACCTTATTACGAATGCTCATTGCATTGAGACACAAAGCCTTCAGGCTTGTTTTTACAACGCTCTTACCCCTTATACAATTATGTTGAAAAGTGGCCATTTTTGTTTTTTGCCCTGGATTTGTCTGCCTGCCACTTTTACTTTTTACCTTGCTACCTATTGCTTCTATCCTCATTTTACACCCCCTCTATGTCTCTGCTCACACATTTAAGAAACCCACCACCAGATCAGGTTGGATAGTGCGAACTAACATTGACTTCTCCAAATACAGGTAGTCCTTGCTTTCTCCCTCCTTCCCATCCCCCTTCCCAGCTCTCCCACAAGCCGATAGTCTTCGCCTCTTCCTTTCATTTTTCCACCCCTCCCCCGACAACAATCTGAAGAAGGGTCCCGACCTGAAATGTCGCCTATTCCTTCTCTCCATAGATGCTGCCTCACCCGCTGAGTTTCTCCAACATTTTTGTCTACCTTGATCCTACCTTGTTCTGCCAACCAAATTGGTATTCTGGGCCAGTCCCATTTACTGAATTCACTGAAAAGGCAAACTTTATTGTGTGTGAAATATTTTGGGCTATCATGAGGTTAAGATAAGGCCAACATCAATGCAAGCTTGCTTCAATCTTCCTTCCTTTTTAATGGAAGCTAATAATAAATGGTAATAACATCTAATTCTTGAACCATATTCCTGCCAGCTGCTGTCCACATAGAATTAAACTGAAATGAGAGTAAAATCATGCAGCAAATTTATTTTACGTTGCAATTCATTTAAATGACCAATGCCCTGGAGTGATTTCAAAGCAGCTATCAAATCTCTAAAGTTCAGACAACAAATTATAAATCTCTGATGACTTACTCTCATGACTAATGAAACATACCAATTCCTTTGTCAGATTGCTACCTTATCAGAACTTAATGCAACAGTTTTTAATCAATGGTTCACACTCCATCAGATCAGATGTTGAATTTATTAAATGATTCATTAGATAAATTCCGAGTGCAATCAACTGCAACATATCTTTTGAAGGAGGCAGATGCCAATAGTTTTGCAAAACATAATGGCACAGAAATGAACGATCACCTTTCAATTGCAACTGGTCCCAGAAATTGCACCAATCCAAGGTAACATGATTTCAACCCTTTACCTTCCTTGTTTATATTTAATAAACATGCAGAATGTATGAATTCAGTGAGCTTTGCAAACTAAAATATTTCTAACATGAGTCACCACTGCCTTATCAGCGGCTTGCCATTCAGAGGATTATGATTTTTTTATGGATTGCCAAAAAAGATTTTCTATATATCTACCCTCTATCCCTTCTGCAATGTGACTAGCTTTATTTGATTTAGGCATTGGAATGCCTCCACTTGTATTAAATTCTGGAGTAATGAACTTCAAGTTCATGTGTAGGAAGGAACTGCAGATGCTGGTTTAAACTGAAGATAGACACAAAAAGCTGAAGTAACTCAGTAGGACAGACAGCATCTCTGGAGCGAAGGTGAAGAAGGGTCTCGACCCGAAACCTCACCTATTCCTCTGCTCCAGAAATGCTGTCTGACCCGTTGAGTTACCTCAGAATTTTGTGTCCATCTTCAACTTCAAGTTGACTTTATTTTAATTATACTTGTTCCATATCCCTACCATCTTCATGAATAATTCTGACACAATTTGAATGCAGTGGGTCCCCATATTCTGGAGGGGTGCTTTCATAGAATACATCTGTAACATGGTTTTCCCATAACACACTCTTGACAAAAAAATGAAGTTGTTTTAAATTTTTCTTCATATGAATTCCTTAACGACAATATTTTATTCTATTTCTCAAATTGTGTGGCAGTGATTTGTGAATTCCCTCAGCACAAATTGTTCAGTTCAGTTCAGTTTAGTTTATTGTCACGTGTACTGAGGTACAGTGAAAAGTTTTTGTTGCGCGCTAACCAGTCAGCAGAAAGACAATAAATCCATTTGTAATCAATCCATTTACATGATAAGGGAATAATGTTTAGTGCAAGGTAATGCCAGCAAAGTCCGATCAAGGATAGTTCGAAGGTCACCAAAGATGTAGATAGTAGTTCAGCATTGGTCTCTGGATGTGGTAGAATGATTCAGTTGCCTGATAACAGCTGAGAAGAAACTGTTTGTGAATCTGGAGGTGTGCGTTTTCACACTTCTAGATCTTTTGCCTCATGGTAGAGGGGAGAAGAGGGAGTGGCTGGCGATCCGTAATGTGGGGATATGCCATAACTCTATTAAATTTGCACTACAAGACTAAAGATAATTGGCCATAAAACTCTGCCAACATGAAAATTGTTAATGCCCAGGTCCTGATCATGGAAGTTTTGACTTTTGTTCAATTGATTTCTGTAGCTTCCGACACTGGAGGACCATTTGTGATTCAGCCAACAATGTATGTGTGATAACATCTATGAGAGCTAGTGTTGCACAGATTAATTTATTAACAGTATCAAATAATTCGGGGAATATTTCTTACCATCTGTTTTACTGCTCATCACATCCCAAGTGAAAAACCGTAGTTTAGTTTAGTTTAGAGATACAGCGCAGAAACAGGCCCTTCAACCCACCGAGTCCGTGCTGACCAGCGATCCCCGCACATTAATACAAACCCACACACACTAGGGAAAATGTACACTTAGTAGGCCCCCTTCGGTCATGACTGGCCATGGGTGATGCATCCTAGTTGTTGGCTGCTTGCTCCAAACCTCGGCTAGAGCAGTGTCGGTTGTGGCTGAAGAATGCGGGAGAATTTACATTTATACCAAGCCAATTAACCTACAAACCTGTATGTTTTTGGAGTGTGGGAGCAAACCGAAGATCTCAGAGAAATCCCACGCAGGTCACGAGGAGAACGTACAAACTCCGTGCAGATAAGCACCTATAGTCAGGATTAAACCCAACCTGGGTCTCTGGCGCTGTAAGTCAGTAGCTCTACCACTACGCCACCGTACCATCCATACCTTTGATGGAAAAAACCTTTTTTGCTGTACCTTCATAATGAAATGTTCCAGTTGAGAGAGAACTTACTGACTATTAATAAATGATCAATGAGCATCATAGAAAATTAATTGAGGTGGGTTATTAGAAGGTTACATTTCAATATTGGCTATTATCTGGCCCGCAGAGCTGCGGTGCTCCAGCGGCGGCGGCCTGGTTTGGAGCTGTGGTGCTCCAGTGGCGGCGACGGTCCGCAGAACTGCAGTGCTCCAGCGGCGGCGGCGGTCTGCGGAGCCGTGGTGCTCCAGCGGCGGCGGCGGTCTGGTTCGGAGCTGCGGTGCTCCAGCGGCGGCGGCAGCCTGGTTCGGAGCTGTGTTGCTGCAGCGGCGGCCCGCAGAGCTACGGTGCTCCAGTGGCGGCGGTCCGCTTAGAGCTGCGGTGCTCCAGCGGCGGCGGTGGACTGGTTTGGAGCTGTAGTGCTCCAGCGGCGGCGGTCCAGCTCAGAGCTGCGGTGCTCCAGCGGCGGCGGCGGCCTGGATTGCCTCAGCGCAGAGGGAGAACTAGGAGGGAGTAAGACAGGGACTTAAGACTTTTGCCTTCCACCACAATGAGGAGGTGCCTGGTGAACGCATTGTGGTGGATGTTGGATATATGTTTATTGTGTGTTTTGTTTTTATTATATTTATGACTGTATGGTAACAATTTCGTTCAGACCATAAGGTCTGAATGACAATAAAGGAATCTAATCTAATCTAATCTAATAAGAATGGCATGGTGGCACAGCAGTAGAGTTG
Organism: Okamejei kenojei; assembly: GCA_035221665.1. Classification (NCBI taxonomy): domain Eukaryota; kingdom Metazoa; phylum Chordata; class Chondrichthyes; order Rajiformes; family Rajidae; genus Okamejei; species Okamejei kenojei. Next base: position 24,508,895 of record CM069136.1, on the reverse strand, counting down.
TTGCCTTAGAGCACTTGCAGTGCCAGAGACCCGGATTCGATCCCGACTACGGGTGCTGTCTGCACGGAGTTTTACGTTCTCCCCGTGACCACGTGTGTTTTCTCCAAGATCTTCGGTTTCCTTCCACACTCCAAATACATACAGTTTTGCAGGTTAATTGGCTTAGTATAAATGTAAACTGTCCCTTGTGTGTGTAGGATAGTGTTAATGTGCAGGAATTGCCTGAGCCTCTCATGCTCCAGGGGAAAAAAGGTCCAAGAATATCCAGTCTCCTCTCACAACTCAAACTATCCAATCCTGATCAAATCCTGATGATTTTACTCTGCAACAATTCATGATGGCCTTCCTACAGCAGAGCAATCTAACTGCACACAATACACCAAATGTGGTCTCACCAGTGTCTTGTGCAGCATCCAAACTCCTGTATTCAATCCTCTTACTAATGAAGGCAGGAATGCTAACTGCCTTCTTCACCACCCTTGTAAAGATGCCAACACCAACAACGGAGAGGTCATCACAAACCCCACAGTGCAATCACCGGGTTTTGACCTCCATCGCAAGCAATGGCTGACCCTGAACAGTACCTGCACCCTCCATGCAAGAACAGCCCATCACTTGCATAAGTGGAGGATGACAGACAGCCCTGCTTGCGACTGCGGACATCCAGACCAGCCCATCCCACACATCGTGAATGACTGCCCACTGAGGCTTTTCCCTGGGGTCATCAAAACCATCCACCCTGTAACCGATGTTGTCCTAGCCTGGATGTCTACCCTTGGTCTGCAACTTTAGGCTGTGCACGCCATATGCAAGAAGAATTTCTACACTATTTTCAGGAAACTGTGTACCTGAACCCCAAAGTCTGAACTTTGAAAAAGGGTCTCGACCCGAAACATCACCCATTCCTTCTCTCCAGAGATGCTGCTTGGCCCACTGAGTTACTCCAGCATTTTATGTCTATCTTCAATGTTAACTAGCATCTGCAGTTCATTCTTACCCATGGTCTCTTTGATCCTCATCACTTCAGGGTTCTACCATTTGCTGTGTAATTCCTGCCTGGGTGAGACTCACCAAAACGTATCACCTGACACTTATTTGAGTTAAAAACCTTCTGCCATTCCTTGGCCATCTACCCCAGTTGATTCAAATCCTTTTGTCAAGTTTGATAGGCTTCCTGACTGTCCAGTATACCACCAAATTTGGTGTGTTCCAAAAAAATCACCATCTTGGTTCTTGGTTTCTTGGTCCTCCAAAATATTCCAAATGGAATTTAAACTGGAGGTCCATGTTAACTACATTGTCATCTAAATGATCAATATAGATGACAAACAACAGAGCACAGACATGTATGGTATCCGAAGATAGACACTCAGTAATTTATGAGATAGTAACTCAGCAAGATAGGCATCATCTCTGGATAAAAGGAATGGTTGGCGTTTCGGGGCAGGACCCTTCTTCAGACTGAGAATCAAGGGAGAGGGAGACACAGAGATAAAGAAGTATGAGGAGTGAAATCGAGACATCGAAGGGGATGCGGCTCAAGGAAAACGTAGAATAGATCATTGTTAGCTAAGGGAAGGTGACAACAAAGCAAACAGAGATAAAAACATTTAACCAGGGGGACAGTCAGACGGGTCAGAGAACTAGGAAGGGGGAAGAATGGAGAGAGAGGGAAAGCAAGGGTTACTTGAAGTTAGAGAAGTCAATGTTCATACCGCTGAGGTGTAAACTGCCCAAGCAAAATATGAGGTGTTGTTCCTCCAATTTGCGCTGGGCCTCACTCTGACAATGGAAGAGGCCCAGGACAGAAAGATCAGTGTGGGAATGGGAGGGGGAGTTAAAGTGTTTAGCAACAAGGAGATCAGGTAGGTTTAGGTGGACTGAGCGGAGGTGTTTAGTAAAACGATTGCCGAGCCTGCGCTTGGTCCCGCTGATGTATAGGAGTCCACACCTGGAACAGTATACACAGTAGATGAGGTTGACAATATCTATGGTACACCACTGGTTACAATTTTCCAATCAATGAAACATCCTTCTGCAGTAGTACATCATGGAAGTCATATCCTTGTTATAATAAACAATTCAGGACATGTCTGTTTTGTCACTTCATGTTCTCGCTCTCTGCAAATCCAAGGAGACATCACTCAACGCTTTAACAAAAGTAATATATATTGCATGTCTGATGTTTTGTGCTCACAACCCTTTGGAACAGACACAGTTATTTAAATATTCAAAGGGATACTGTCAGTTGGGATGTGCTTCCATTGTAAGCATATAATTCTGCAAAGTTATCCGTCTGCATTAAAAAAGTTAATGGATGAGCACGTAACTAAAGGTATTAACATTGGCAACTGTTTATTGTTGTCTTTGTGTTAAAAAGTATAAAACGTCACTGTACCGTTGATAGAGGAGACAGATTCTCCTGAAGATCTGCTTATGTAATCAAAGACATTTTGTATCTACCAGCTTCAATCTTCAATGACTCACTACATTTGTCATCCATTATGTGGCTGGCCACCTCAGCACTCTTCGGGGTTGAGTATTTTTAAGTGCATCACCATATCATAGAAAAATAACTGGCCATTTTCCCTTCAAGCCAGCACCACTATTCAATGTGATCATGGCTGATCATCTAAAATCAGTACCCCGTTCCTGCTTTTTCCCCATATCCCATGATTAATTTAGCCCTAAGATGTACCACACATCATTGGATCTGTTCATGTCAATGACTGTGGGATCACAGAGCATCAAAGAGCATGGTGAAAAGCTGGAGAGAGAGTTATATGTTTGGTGTGTGTGTGTCAGGGACCAGGGACCAGTTAGCACTGGGTAGCCAAGTGCAAACTATGGTTACTGTCCATTCCAGAGTGTAGACTTGTTCAGCAGGCTTGTTCAGCAGATCTTATATAAGATGGACACAAAAAGCTGGAGTAACTCAGTGGGTCAGACAGCATCTCTGATGAAAAGAATAGGTGACATTTCAGGTCGAGACCCTTCTTCAGTCTTTTCCTGTTCTCTAGAAATGCTGTTTGACCCGCTGAGTTACTCCAATTTTTTGAGTCAATTTTCAGTTTAAACCAGCAGCTGCAGTTCCTTCCTACACAGTCTTACATAAGACACTTGTATATGAGAATGGTAGTGTGTCAAGAATATCCTTGAAATAAGACACAGGAGGAGAAACAGAGTAGGAACTTCTACTGCTTTAAAAGAGAATACAACAGGCATCATGAGCTCAGTGGCATAGAATGGGAAGATCGCAGAGCACACTTTCATTGGTTTTTAGTGCGTCCTCTTTCATCTTTGTATTGGGTTGAGACCCTTCTTCAGATTGAGAGTCAGGGGAAAGGGAAACAAGATGGTAATATAGAGAGAGATAGAACAAATTAATGAAAGATATGCAAAAAAAAAAAATCACTCCTCTGGGGAATCAGAGTATTCTATCTGCGTGCCCTCACTAATAGTCATAGAGCTATACAACACCGTAATAGACCTACCAGTCCATGCCGACCTAGGTGCCCCAACTAAGCTGGTCCCATTTGCCCACATTTGGCACATATCACTTTGTCTTTCCTATCCATTCACCTGTACAAATGTCTTTTAAATGTTATTATTGTATTTGGCTCGTTCATCCTCTGGCAGCCTGTTCCATGTACCATCTGTTCTTAGGATGAAAAAGTAGCCCCTCATGTTTCTACTACATTTTTCTCTTCTCAGCGTAAGCCTATTTTATGCCCTCTTGTTCTGATTGCAGTAACCCAGAGAAAGTCTACTTGCATCCTATCTGTTCACCTTCTCGTTTTATACACCATCTCAACAACACTGCATGGCCAACTGCAATCCGAGGACTAAAGTCCAAGCCTGCCAATATCCACTGACATCTCAGGCCCTCAAGTCCTGGAAACATCCTCATAAACCTCCTCTGCACTCTTTCCATTTTAAGAGCTTCTCTCCGATAGCGGGGTGAACAAAACTGAAGACAATTCCCCAGGTGCAGCCTCACCAATGTCTTGCACAGCTGTAACATAATATCTAAGCTTCTCTACTCAATTCTCCACATGAAGAAGGGGAATCACAGGCCAAGAACCTTCTTAACCACCTTAAATTCCTGTGATGCTACTTTGAGGGAAATACGTAGTTGTGCCCCTAGATCCCTCTGTTCTGCTACACTCCTGATCAGGCAAGGGATCAGCTCCAATGTTAAGTCCACGCCACACGGTGGGGCTCACGACAATCCGAGGAGGCCTCCAGCTCCATGATGTTAGGCCACAGAGCGACCAGAGATGGGATGCGAAAATCAATCGCATCCCCAGCAAGGTAAGAACATGAAAAAAAGTTTCCCTGCACAAACTCCATACAGGCAGCACCATAGTTGGGATCGAACCGAGGTCTCTGGTGCTTCAGCACAGTTAGGCGGCAACTCTACCGCTGCGCCAAGGTGCTGCCCATCTACTTAGCTACTATCTACTTTTAACCTGCACCTTAGGTGTGAGAATCTCACTTTCTGCCGATCAATGTTGCTCTCATTCTCCCCGATGATGGTGAGGTCACCCAGATGCAATTCCAGTTCCATCACACATCCCACTGGAGGTGCCCTGACATTCTCTGTACTGCAGGATGAGCAACGACTCTGCCCTAAGTACTAATCAAAAAACATGAACGCTGAGGTAAAATTGATGGGGTAAAACAGACCTTGCCTCATCTGAAGGCTGATGAAGGGTCTCATCTGCCTCATTCTGAAGAAGGGTCTCGACCCGAAACGTCGCCTATCTCCTTCGCTCCTTAGATGCTGCTGCACCCGCTGAGTTTCTCCAGCTTTTTGTGTACCCTTGCCTCATCTTATCTTAGTTGCATGTAGAATTGTATAATTTGGGAGCAAGTTAGAAATTCACCAGATGCACCCTAAAGACATACATGTATGCGTTGGTTAAAGCAAAATGCACTTTCAAAGAAAGAGAGGAATGTACAGTGACTCAGGGGTTGCAGAATGACACATGTAGATAACGGACATTCATTCAAATCAGAACCCATCATCAAATGAATCCTGTCCATTACGAAACCTTCCACTTATACATTGAGACCATGGAAGCCATCCATTGGATAGAGTCATAGAGTGATACTGTGTGGAAATATGCCCTTTGGCCCAACTTGCCCACACCACCCAACATGTCCCAGCTACACTAGTCGCACCTGCCCATGCCTGGTCCATATCCCTTCAAACCTGCCTATCCATGTATCTGTCTAACTGTTTCTTAAACACTGGGATCTTGGACATGTTTATTTCTTTACCTTTGTAAGTATACAAGGTTGGATATTAGAATGAATATTCATGTTGATTAAACCTCACTGTGATCAGGGAAGGCATTAAGTGGCCATCTCGTGTAGTAATACATCACTAAAAATATGGTGTTGTTACTTAATGTACAGTTGAAGACATGAAGTCTGAAGAAGGGTCCCAATTTGAATCTGCACGGAGTTTGTACATTCTCCTTGTGACCGCATGGGTTTTCTCCGAGATTTCGGTTTCCTCCCACACTCAAAAGACGTACAGGTTTGTAAGTTAATTGGCTTGGTGTAAATATAAATTGTCCCTAATGTGTGTAGGGTAATGTGCGGGAATCTCTGGTTGGTAGTGACTCGGTGGGCCGAACAGCTTGTTTTTGCGCTGTATCTCTAAAACTAAGACATGCAGTAGGTTTAAGTTGAGGGGGAAAAGGTTTAATAGGAACCTGTATCTCCTGTAGTAGTACATCACTAAATATATAGTGCTGTTACTTAATGTACAGTTCAAGACATGTACATCAATCCGAAGAAGGGTCCCAATTTGAACTGTCATCTGTCTATTCCCTCTATAGAATTCCAACAGTCTGATGAAAGAATCCAACAGCAATGTTCCCACTCCCTCTACAGATCCATGCTCTCTTTATATAGCTTTCTGTCCCTCCCTCATCCAATTGAAACTTTGTCTGTCCATTCCTTCCACAGATGCTGACAGATTCCAGAGTGTTCAGCTCAGGACGTGTATGTTTTGACACTTAATCTTCAGGCCATGTGTATATCCACAACCTGACAAAAAGTTGTGCAAGTTGGGTGCCTGGTGTTTTGTTCTCAGAGCTCCTTGGACAGCCATGAGTGTTTGAGTACTCAAAGGGATTCTATCATTGGGGATGTGCTCCCGTTGTAAATATTGAATTCTGCAATTAAGTCTATCCTCAAAATATTAGAAGTATATAATTATAGCCATTGACATTGTATTAAATTATTTACTGTTTTCATGTTTAAGAAGTATAAAACATTACTATACTGCAAAGATAGATAGATTCTCCAGAAGATTTTCTTCTGATAAATAAAGATATTTTTACATCGACCAGTTTCCATCTCCAGTAACTCAGTCTCAGTCATAGAGTAATAAAGAGTGGAAACATGTCCATCAGCCCAAGTTGCCTACACTGACCAACATGTCCCATCTACACTAGTCCTACAACTAGTCCACTAATTGTGATAGTAAATGCCTCAACTTCCTCCTCTGGCAGCTTTTTTTCTTTAGTGATTACTTAACGGGATTAGGTGGCAGAGAGCCATGATTGAATGGCGGAGTAGACTCGATGGGACGAATGGCCTAATTCTACTCCTATAACTTGTGAACTTGTCACCCATTCCCTCTCGCTGCTGCCTGTCCTGTTGAGTTATTCCAGCATGTTGTGCCTATTTTGGGTATAAACCAGCATTGGCAGTTCCTTCCTACGCAAGAAACACATGCAGATTTGCTCAGTAGACGATAAAGAGAATAGTGAGTATCATGGCTCAATGAAGCTTGATGCTATACTGTTGTAAGTCAATGATTATGCCTGTAATCTGTTGCTTGTAGTTAGACAAGGAGAACAAGAAAGCACCAGGAGCTATCGCCTGCTTGGTGATGCAAATTGAAATGCATTCAAATCATTTGCATAACTAGTCTTAATATATTTATAAATTGAAGGCATGGTGAAAGACCGCTATTTTATCTTCCAAGTTTTTTTTTTCTGTGTAAAGTAGGTTAACGACCACATTAGGTGGTGGGTGTTGAGAGCCAAAAGTCTGTTCCATTCCATTAGTTCACATTGACCACCAATTTATTTTAAATAGACACAAATTGCTGGCATCACTCAGTGGGACATGCTGCATCTCCAGGCTCCCTCATCTTTATTATTTACAGAACATCACACACGCCCTTCGTTTCTTCAATGACTTCCATTTTCCAGATCCCCACTCCCTCAACTTTACAATTTAATTCCTTCCTACACCAATTTATTTATCAATAGTCTGAACATTTAATGAACCACGTGACCAGAGCTGGAGTCCATGAGAGTTTTTTACTTTTGGTGAGGGAGACAAAAATGTTGGAGGAACTCAGCGGGTGAGGCAGCATCTATGGAGAGAAGGAATAGGCGACGTTTTGGGTGGAGACCCTTCTTCAGTCTGAAGAAGGATCTCTACCCGAAACGTTGCCTATTCCTTCTCTCCATAGATGCCTCCTCACCCTCTGAGCTCCTCCAGCATTTTTGTCTTCCTTCGATTTTTCCAGTTTCTGCAGTTCTTTCTTAAACATTACTTTTGGGTGCGGTCAAGCTTGTTCACTTATTGGCATTAACACCTATCTTTACTCCATTTACTAATGAATTTGTGAACCTGGGATAGAATACACTGAAAGTTACACCATGGCACATATATTCATTTGTTTTAACAGGATCTTACTGATTCTTGTTAATAACTCTCTGCAGAGAGTATATCTATATTACTAAAAGTCTGATCTTGACCGCTTTTGGCTCGCTGTGCTGTGATTTCCAAGAGAACGCCACAACCTACGGCCGTCATTTTTGGCCACCTCGCTCAGAGCCCCCATCTGCCTTCCTGGACCGGAGGCTTTTTCCCATCGATGAAAAATCAGAGAGACATTACTATTAAAAAAATTGCCATTCCGCTGCTGCCTCTGCTGGTGGGAGGTGGGAGGGACTATAAAACCCGGAAGTGGTGTGCCTCACTCAGTCTCAGCAAGATGGAGGAAGCCAAAGGGTCACGTCTCTCTGAGCTCTGAATAACACTGAACACATGTCTACTCAACTGTTAGTGCCCTGAATGTGGTTCGAAAATGAAAATATGGTTGGTTTGAAGTAAAAAGGCATGACTGCAAATTGTGGTTTGGGTGCTTTGGGTTGAGGTTAAAAGGCACTACTACAAATGATGGTTTGGGTGCTTTGGGTTGAAGTAAAAAGTCACTACTGCAAATGGTGGTTTGCGTGCTCTGGGTTGAAGTTAAAAGGCACCACTGCAAATGGTGGTTTGGGTGCTTTGGATTGAAGTTAAAAGGCACTAATGCAAAAGATGGTTTGGGTGCTTTGGGTTGAAGTAAAAAGTCACTATTGCAAATGGTAGTTTGGGTGCTTTGGGTTGAAGTTGAAAGGCTCTACTGCAAATGGTGGTTTAGGTGCTTTGGGTTGAAGTTAAAAGGCACTACTACAAATGGTGGTTTGGGGGCTTTGTGTTGAAGTTAAAAGGCATTACTGCAAATGCGGGATTTGGTGCTTTGTGTTGAAATTAAAAGGCACTACCGCGAACAGTCGTTTGGGTGCTTTGGGTTGAAGTTAAAAGGCACTACTGCAAATGGTGGCTTGGTTGCTTTGAGTTGAAGTTAAAAGGCACTACTGCAAATGGTGGTTTGGGTGCTTTGGGTTACTTCCTGTTTTTGCACTGTATATTGATTTTAGATAAAACGCTACCGCTTATGGCTGTGCTGTTGGAGAGCCACTAAGAGTGCATGGGGGGGGGGGGGGGGGGGGATGTTGAGGGGAGATGGGCTAATGGGAAGAATCCTCTGCTCCTGCTCAGCAGAGGGGGACTGAGTAAGATGGCCAAAAATCACAGCCGTAAGTGGTAGCATTTTATCTAAAATCAATATATTGTGCAAAAACAGGAAATACCCAAAGCAGCCAAACCACCATTTGCAGTAGTGCCTTTTAACTTCAACACAAAGCACCCGAACTACCATTTGCAGTAGTTCCTTCTAACTTCAACCCAAAGCACCCAAACTACCATTTGCAGTAGTGCCTTTTAACTTCAACCCAAAGCACCCAAACCACCATTTGCAGTAGTGCGTTTTTACTTCAACCCAAAGCACCCAAACCACCATTTGCAGTAATGCCTTTTAACTTCAACCCAAAGCACCCAAACCACCATTTGCAGTAGTGCCTTTTAACTTCAACCTAAAGCACCCAAACCACCATTTGCAGTAGTGCATTTAACTTCAACCCAAAGCATCCAAACCACCATTTGCAGTAGTGCATTTTAACCAACTCAAAGCACCCAAACCACCATTTGTAGTAGTGCCTTTTAACTTCAACCCAAACCATCCAAACCACCACTTGTTCAGAGATCAGAGAGATGTGACACTCTGGCTTCCTCCATCTTGCAGAGATGGAGTGAGGCACACCACTTCCGGGTTTTATAGCCCCCCCCCCCCTCCCACCAGCAGGGGCAGCAGAGAGAATAGCAATTTTTTAAAAACATTAATATCTTTCTGATTTTTCATCGATGGGAAAGATCCTCTGGTCCAGGAAGGCAGAAGGGGGCTCTGAGCGAGGTGGCCAAAATTGACGGCCATAGGTGGCGGCGTTCTCTTGGAAATCACAGCACAGAAAGCCAAAAGCGGTCAAGATCAGACTTTTAGTAATATAGATATACACACACTTTCATTGTTTTATCTGAGACATATGACAATGAAACACTCTTGATTCTTGACTTTGTTAACTTGGAAGATGAGTTACCCCATGTATAGGAAGAAACTGTAAATTCTGGTTTACATGGAAGATAGACACAAAATGCTGGAGTAACTCAGCGGGACAGGCAGTCTGAAGAAGGTTCTCGACTCGAAACATCACCCATTCCTTCTATCCAGAGATGCTGCCTGTCCTTCTTAGTTACTCCAGCTTTTTGTGTCTATGATGAGTTACCCCATTCTCCTTTGATCAACAAACCAGTGATCACTACATGCAGTTTTATGGGCCTTTCCCACTTAAGCAACTTTTTAGGCGACTGCAGGAGACTATGCAGTCACCACATGGTCGGCACATTTTTGCGGGTGGTTGCCGGGAGTCACCTTCATGGTCGTGAGGAGTTCTGTTGTGGGAAATAGTCGTGGCCTCATTATGGTCGCTGTAAACTTTTCAACATGTTGAAAAATTAGCGGCGACCAGAACTAAGCCGCCATGGAGTGTAGCGAGAATTCTCTTGCCGTAGGTGCAGTGGTAGTGGGTTGCCAGGAGGTCCTAGTGGGTTGCCAGGAGTTCAAAGGTTCTCGTAGTTTATCGTAGGTTGTAGCCGGTGCTGACCAGTGAATTTCATTGGCTCATTGGGAAAGCAGTAGTTTTCAGAACCAAGGATAACCGACCGGTAATGTTAATGTCCGCGGAGCTTCACAGCCGTGTATCTCTGGCTTCTTAAAAGTTGACTCCACTCCTTCCCTCCCTCCCTCTCCCCCTTTCTCCCCCCTCTCCCCACCTCCCCCCTCCCCCCCCTCTCCCCACTCCCCCCTCTAAAGGACTTGCCGTACACTGTGCTTTAGTCGTCTTAATTACAGCGACAACCTTCCTGTTCATCGCGGTGTGTGTCTGCATCACATTGGCTTTGCACCGTATGAATTTCACTCAGACAGCGCTCACCCCGCTTGCCCTGTCCCCCACCTGCAATATGGGCTGGTGAAGGAAGCGATGTGTGTATGTGTTCCACTCTGACAGTCGCCGTTCCAGTTGCCAGTTTTTCAGCAGACTGCCAGCAACTTGACATTCACCAGCAGTCCGCAGAAAAATCGCCTAAGTGGGACAGATCCATTAGGCTTTGAAAGATGAGGCTGGGAGGTGCAGGACCCCAAAGTGGTCATAGGACATAATGCTCAAAGCCTTTAATGGTGTGCTGCTAAATGTTACTCTCTGTTAGAAATAAGGATGACAGATTTCCCTCGGATTCTGAATCCATCTTAACAGTAGAGGAAATGTCCATGTGCTACCAGATGGCCCACAAACACTAACTGCACTCTGGTGAACAATGCTGGGAACTACCCATGCTAATTTCCTGATTGGTTTACTTTAGTTTAGAGATACAGCACGGAAACAGGCCCTTCGTCCCATCGAGTTCACACCGAACAACAATCCCCGCACCAGGGACGTCGGGGTGATGGCTGCCCTGCCGACAGTCTGTTCGTTTTTTCATTCTTTTTGTTATTTGTTAGTGTGTTAAAAGTTTGTTCTATTGTTCGTCGGTTAGCTTTATGTGAGGGGGGGGGGGGGGGGGGGGGAGTGCGGGGGGGAGGATGGGATCGGCGGAAATTTTTTTTCAAGCTCTTACCTTCCTGGAGATGTGATTAATTTTCGGATCAGATTCTCCGGGCTCTGCGGCATTCCATCGATGGAGCCGGAAACCTCCTCGGACTGTCGTGAGCCCCAACGCAGGGCGTGGACTTAACGTCACAGCTGATCCCTTGCCTGGGATTGCTCCCACCGCGACCACCATGGAATCAACATCAAGGGGTTGCAGTCTCGGGCGAGGCCGTGTCGGGAGCTCCAACGTCGCGCAAGGTTCGACCAGCCCCGACGCGAGGTTCGATCGCCTGGCGCGGGGGAGCTGACATCCCCCTGATGTGGGAGCTTGATCGCCTCGACGCGGAGGCCCCGAACACCGCCGGCTACGGGAGTCAAGGCCCCCGACCGAGGAAGACCAGAAGGAAGAAGCTTGAACTTTATTTCACCTTCCAAAACAGTGAGGAATGTGTAGGAGTCACTCTGGTGGATGTTCATGTTAAAATGTGTTTTTGAGTGATCTGTTGCTTTTAATGGTATGATTGACCTGGCCAATGAAATTCCTCGTATGTTGCAAAACATACTTGGCGAATAAAGTGTGATTCTGATTCTGATTCTGATTAAAACTACCCTACACACATTCAGATTCAGATTCAGATTCAATTTTATTGTCATTGCTCTTTTCAGTGCAACAAAATAGTTTAGCCTGCAGTCATGATATAGAATAAATAACAAAACACACACTCAACACAGTTTAACATCCACCACAGTGAGTCCACCAGGCACCTCCTCACTGTGATGGAAGGCAAAAAGTCCCAAAGGCCTTGTCTCTTCCCTCCTTGCTCTCCCTCTGTGCTGAGGCGATCCAGGCCTCCGATGTTGTGACCCCGCCGGGTGATGGTAAGTCAGTCCCATGGCTGAATCTGAGCTCCGCCAATGGGCCGGTTCAAACTCTGCGGCCCGGGGCGGTCGAAGCTGCCGAAGCTGCCAAGCACCAGTCCAGCGGACGAAGCTGTTGTTGTGGGAGCTCCGGAAAAACAGGTCACCAACCCGTGACCTGCGAGCTCCCGACGATGTCGTCCACTGGCCCGCCCCGAGCCTCCGAGGCTCCGAAGTCTGGTCGGAAGTCAGGGTTGCAATACCACCACAGCCCTGAAGTCGGCCAGCATTGGTAAGTGTTGGCTCTGCCTCTGGTGCCTCGAGGTCGGTCCCAGTTGGAGGCCGTTAGCACCACGATAGGCATCAGCACAGACGGAGACAAAGACGGGGTATACGGCAAGAAAGGTCGCATCCCCCCCGAATGAAGTCAAAAAACTTGTTTCTCCCACCCCCCCACACATACACAACTAAAATAAACCAAAATAAACTGTAACAACGGGACAAAAGAAAACAAAAAAAGAAAAGACAAAAGGACTGCAGGTGAGCTGCAGCTGCAAGGCAACGCCGCCACTTCCATGCCAATTTACAATTTTATCAAAGCCAATTAACCTACAAACCTGTACGTCTTTGGAGTGTGGGGGCAAAGCAGATCTTAGAGAAAACCCACGCAGGTCACGGGGAGAACGTACAAACTCTGTACAGACAGCACTCGTAGTTGGGATCTAACCTGGGTCTCTGGCACTGTAAGGCAGCAACTCTAACGCTGCGCCACTGTGCCCCCCAAGATATGCCACGGTGCTGTACAAATGATGGTGGTCACTAATTCACATAGAAAATATCTACATACACAATATGGATTTTACTGAAAAAAGTAATCCAATGGTCCAATTTCTACTCTCATTTTACTGTGTGAAACTCTCAACTCAAAGAACACAGGCTTGCAAATGCGCGCGTGCCATTTGTTCTGGCATTACTCTCATACTCTTTTATCAGACCTGATGAACCATGTCTCTTTTGCAGGATTTCCGTTGGCATTTCCAGTCTCATAATTTTGAGGGGGAGCTTGTTGAAACCATCTGGAGTTGTGGTGACTGAGATGCCAGCTTGGATAAGTTTCCTCAAGGCTTGCTTGGCAAAGCTTGCTGTTCAGCACACAGCCTATGGCTGCAGGGAAAATACGTCTGGCCCTTTAAAGAGCATTCACTTTAAACCTTCAGCATTATGAAAAATTGAATGCTGTTGAAAAAGAAAGCATATGTAAGGTTTATAGAGGGTGGATTCAGCAAGGTCTTTGAAGAGAGGAGGAAAGGAACTCAAGCAAGCAATTATAAGAGCCAAAAGAGGCCACAAAATGTTTGCTCTAGTTCAGTTTATTGTTGCGTGTACAGTGAAAAGCTTTTGTTGCATGCCAACCAGTCAGCGGCAAGACTGTACATGATCACAATCAAGCCATTTACTTAGTGTACAGATGCATGATAAAGAGAAAAAGGTTTAGTGCAAGATAACATCCAGTAAAGTCCAATTAAAGATAGTGCAAGGGACTAGAATAAGTTAGATAATAGGTCAGAACTGCTCTCTAATGGTAGATAGGATGGTTCAGTTGCCTTATAACAGCTGTGAAGAAACTGTCCCTGAATCTAGAGGTGTGCATTTTTACACTCCTTACCTTTTGCCTGATGGGAGAGGGGAGAAGAGGGAGTGGCCAGGGCCATCGCATCCTTGATTATGTTGCTGGCCTTGCCAAGGCAGCGTGAAGTGCAAACACTGGAAGGGAGATTAGTTTGTGTGATGGTCTGGGCTGCGTCCACAATTCTCGGCATTTCTTGCGGTCTTGGATGGAGCTCTTCCCAAACCCAGCTGAGAGTTGGTGAGGGCTGTAGGGGACATACCAAACACTTAAGCCTTCTAAAGAATTTCTTGGTCATTGCTTCAATATGGGTGGTCCAGGAGAAGTTGCTGTTGGTATTGAGTCCTAGGAATTTGAGGTTTTCAACCATCTCTACTTCGGCGCCGTCAATGCAATCTGGGGAACGTGTACCGCTTCACTTCCTGAAGTCATTCACTATCTCCTTTGTCTTGCTGATAATGAGAGAGAAAGGTTCTTGGCTTGACCACAGGCCACGAGGTTCTCGATCTCCTTCCTGTATTCCGTCTCATCATTACTTGATATCTGGCCCACAACGGTGGGGTCATCCACGAATTTGTAAATTGAATTAGATTTGTACATGGCTGCACAGTGGTGGGTGTACAAGGAGTAAAGAAGGGAGCTGAGAATGCATCCTTGCATAGCACCAGTGATGGTGGATATCAAGACCACTGGACAGTAGTCGTTAAGGCATTATATCTTGCTTTTCTTCAGCATGAAGATGATAATGGTCTACTTGAAGTAGATGGGTACCTCAGAAGTAGGGAGAGATTAAGGATGTCTGTGAATACTCCCACTAGTTGGTCTGCCCAGTTTCTAAGGATGCAGCCAGGGACTCCATCTGGGAGTTGCTTTCATGGGTCCACCCTCAGGAAGGCCGATCTACCTTCTGCAACAGGGACCCTGGGAAGAGGCACATTTGAGTCTGATGGGACAGATGTCATTGTTGTCCTTCTTCTCAAAGTGATCATAGAAAGCTTTCAGTTCATTAGGTTAGGCCACACTATCACCAGCGATGTTATCTTACTTCACTTTGCAGTCAGTTATGGCATTCAGGCCTTGTCAGATTCTTTTGGACTCAGGTTTGGCCTAGTATTGTCTCGTAGCATCCTTGATAGCTTTGTGAAGATCATAGCGAGCTTTCTTGTACCACTCGGGATTATTTGACGTGTATGCAGTTGACCTGGCGTTAACCTGTGAATGTACCTCACAGTTCATCCACGGTTTCTGGTTGGGGGAACACTTGGATTGTCTTCCTCTACACACTTGCTGATCAAGTCAGTCACGGCAGTGGTGTACTCAATTATCTCTGGAATTCCTGAATATGGACCAGTCCACTGACTCAATGCAGTCGCACAAGATGTCACCTGTGTCCGTTGACAAGCATTTCCCAACTCTCTGTACCGGATCCTTCAGCTTCAATGTTTGTTTGTAGACAGGGAGCAGAAGCACAGCTAGGTGATCACATTTCCTAAAATGTGGCCGAGGGACAGAGCAGTAGGTGTGTTGGTGCCTGTTCACGGTTGGGCCCAGAGGTGGGTTGGTGTTAGGGTTGCCAACTGTTCCGATTTAGCCAAGACATCCCGTTTCTGGGGCTAAATTAGTTTGTCCCGTACGGGAACGCCCTTGTCCTGTATTTGACTGCTAGTACTCGGGCCAAATCTCTTCAGCTGACCTGCCAGCAGGGCTTTCTATGCAGTCCAGCATCCGGGACAACACATTGTTCACCCAGCCACGGCCGAGTTGGTCAACGAATTGCCGTCGGGAATTTGTCCCTTATTTTGACCTTTTGTCCCATATTAGGGAGTGGGAAAGTTGGCAACCCTAGTGGGGGCCTAGTCATGGTTGGGCCCAGAGGTGGGTCAGTGCCTGTTCACAGTTGGGCCCAGAGGAGGGTCGGGGCCTGTTTACAGTTGGGATCAGAGGTGGATCGGGGCCTGTTCATAGTTGGACTCAAAGGTGGGTCGGGGTCTGTTCACAGTTGGGCCGGGCCCAGAGGTGGGTCGGGGCATGTTTACAGTTGGGCCCACAGGTGGGTCAGGGCCTGTTCGTGGTTGGGCCCAGAGGTGGGTCAGGGCCTGTTCACAGATGGGCACAGAGGTGGGTCGGGGCCTGTTCACGTTTGGGCCCAGAGGTGGGTCAGGGGCCTGTTCACAGTTGAGCCCAGAGGTGGATCAGGGCCTGTTCATGGTTGGGCCCAGAGTTGGATTGTGGCCTGTTCACGGATGGTTCCCAGAGGTGGGTCGGGGCCTGTTCACGGCTGTGCCTGGAGGTCTAGTTGTGTGGTCAGCAGCTCCAGGGGAAGGACGGTATTCAGTTGGAGGCTCCAGGGGGGGCCGGTAGGACACAGGTCTCAATGGTCGCTGCAGGCCTTGCTGGTCAAGTCCTGTGGCGGTGAGAATCTTTGTGCTTGGTCTTCTGGTCCCGGGAGTCAGAGAATGGACAGATCTGAGAGGAGACGAAGAAGAGCATAGTTAAAAATTAAAAATGCTGCTGTGGGAGTAGGAGTTTAAAAGAGTAGAGCGATTGTAATGTGTGTTTGCAGATCCACTTCTGGGACCAGCATACAGAGAGTCATGTGGCTTGAGCACCATCTTGTCAAAATGGCTCTGGTGAGTCAGATAAAAGAAAATCCCACTGCTTTTTATACCATCATTAAACGCAAGAGTGCAACCAGGGAGAAGGTAGGGCTCCTTTTACCAGGATGAAAAAATCAAACACGAGAGGACATAGCTTTAAGGTGAGAGGGGCAAAGTTGAAGGGAAATGGACGGGACAATCTTTTTACACAGAATTTGGCGAGTGCCTGGTACGCATTGCAAGTGTTAGTGGTTGAGGAAGATACGATAGTGGCATTTAAGAGACTTTTGGATGGGCATACGGATATGCAGGGAATGGCGGTTCAAGGATCAAGTGCAGGTAGATAGGAAATGGTCTTGACATCATGTTCCGCACAGATATTGTGGGCCGAAGGGCCTGTTCTGTGATGGACTGCTCAATGAGCTGAGAATATAAAAATACATAGCTCAACAAAAACATTGGGCAAGAACCTTGATATTGATGTCTTTCCTTCTCAATGGCTCCTGATTTCTGACTGGTTTAGAAAATCATTTATATTATTCTTCCTTAGGACTTTATATTTGCCTACATTGAACCCCATTTAGTATAGTTATTGTGTATCCGTCAGTGCAATTCTAATTTTCTACTGATTTCCCTTTTCCGTTTTGCTTCTACTCCAGTGGGAAGTTGATGTTTTCCTGTCATCCGTCATACAATGATTCAGTTACCAAGTTCATTTCCCTCTCCACCACAACAAGCTGCAGACTTTAAGTTCTTTTGTTTAAATGGGAATTCTGTGAGATTTTTATCTGACTACGGCAGCAAACTTTAAGCTCTCCACTTAAGATAGCACACACTCCATAAATTAACAGCTTCAAGTGTGAAAAGGATAGCTGTTAAAAAATGTCTTTTACACTTCATTTTAGAACTATTTCTCTTTGGGATTCACACAGCCAGGGAATTGGAAGCTAATTGCGAGTGTGTTCTCTCAGTAGAATGTAAATTGTAAAACACAGGAAACAAAAAGTGGAATGAAATCCTTGTGCAAATTAATAAAATCACAGGCAAGTCTCGCTATTTTTTAATTTAATGAGCTCTTTTGTTCATAATTTGTTCTTATATTTAGCTTAGTTTAGTTTAGAGATACAGCATAGGACCCTTCGGCCTACCAAAGGTAGACACAAAATGCTGGAGTAACTCAGCAGGACAGGCAGCTTCCCTGGAGAGAAGGAATGGGCGACGTTTCGGGTCATGACCCTTCTTCAGACTTTGGCCCACCGAGTCTGTACCGACCAGCGATTACCACATATTAACACTATCCTACATGCACGAAGGACAATTTACAATTTTTACCGAAGTCAATTAACTTAAACTTGTATGTCTTTGGAGTGTGGGGGAAACCAAAGATCTTGGAGAAAATCCATGCGATCACAGGGAGAATATACAAACTCCGTACAGACAGCACCCGTGGTCAGGATCAAACCCGGGTCTCTGGCGCTGTAATGCCCCTGTCCCACTTAGGAAACCTGAACGGAAACCTCTGGAGACTTTGCGCCCCACCCAAGGTTTCCGCGTGGTTCCCGGAGGTACCCGGAGGTTTTTGCCAGTCTCCCTAATGGTCAAAACTAGTTTCCGCTTCTTCTATGTTCCGGCGATTATTTAAAAAAATTGAAAAAACCTCCGGGAACCGCACGGAAACTTTGGGTGGGGCGCAAAGTCTCCAAAGGTTTCCGTTCAGGTTTCCTAAGTGGGACAGGGGCATAAGTCAGCAACTCTACCGCTACGCCACCGTGCCACACAATAAAACTGATAACCTTCAAAATAAATTAAGCTGACTGAGCGAAGGTGTTCAGAGAAATGATCGCCCAGTCTGCGTTTCACTAAATATAGTGAAAGATTTCTAGTTTCCACCCCCTCCGCAATCTTTGCACATACCCAATCCTTTCCACTCATCACGTTAATTTCCTGTTTCATGTATCTTATGTTTTGTGATTGTTACATAGAAACTAGGTGCAGGAGGATGCCATTTGGCCCTTCGAGCCAGCACCGCCATTCACTGTGATCATGGCTGATCGTCCCCTATCAATAACCCGTGCCTGCCTTCTCCCCATATCCCTTGACTCCATTAGCTCCTAGAGCTCTATCTAATTCTCTCTTAAATCCCTCCAGTGACTTGGCCTCCACTGCCCTCTGTGGCAGAATTGTTGGCAGATCAATTTCCCTCCTGGGATAAATAAAGTTATATTGTATCGTATCGTATATCAAACCGTATCGTATCATACCATATAATCTGGTATTGTATAGTATCGTATCATATCCCCCCACCAATTACTGGGCTAGCTGAACCCAAGGTGGTTCAGGTTCGATGGTTGAAAGGGTCAAGAGCTTCAAATTCCTGGGCGTGCACATCTGTGAAGATCTTTCCCGGTCCGAGAACACAGATGCAACTATTAAGAAAGCTCATCAGTGCCTCTACTTCCTGAGAAGATGACAGAGAGTCGGTCTGTCAAGGAGGACTCTCTCTAACTTCTACAGGTGCACAGTGGAGAGCTTGCTGACTGGTTGCATCGTGGCTTGGTTCAGCAACTTGAGTGCCCTGGAGAGGAAAAGACTACAAAAAGTAATAAACACTGCCCAGTCCATCATCGGCTCTGACCTTCCTTCCATCGAGGGGATCTACCACAGTCGCTGCCTCAAAAAGGCTGGCAGCATCATCAAGGACCCACACCACCCTGGCCACACACTCATCTCCCTGCTACCTTCGGGTAGAAGGTACAGGAGCCTGAGAACTGCAATGACCCGGTTCAGAAATAGCTACTTCCCCACAGCCATCAGGCTATTAAAACTGGCTCGGACAAAACTCTGAACATTAATACCCCTCCATCCGTTATTTGCACTTTATTAATTTATTAATTAATGTGTGTATTTAAGTATATAATTGTAGTCAATGCCTACTAAGTTCTGTTGTGCTATGCAAAGAAAGAATTTTGTTGTCCTGTCAGGGACACATGACAATAAACTCTTTTGACTCTTTTGACTTTGATCTACATCTAAACCATCTATCACCCCAACCAGACTATCTTCATGATTCTAACAATGATTGCAATAAAATGTTTTTTCCAGGCAATTAATCATCCTCTTGTTAGAAACATGGAAACATTAAAAATAGGTGCAAGAGTAGGCCATTCGGCCCTTCGAGCCAGCACCGCCATTCAATATGATCATGGCTGATCATCCAAACTCAGTAGATAGCCAAAAAAAAGCTTTAGCAACTCAGCGGGACAGGCAGCATCTCTGAAGAGAAGGAATGGGAGACTTTTCGGGTCAAGACCCTTCTTCAGGCTGGTTAGGGATAAGGAAAACGAGAGATATAGACAGTGATGTGGAGTGATAAAGAACAATGAATGAAATATATGCAAAAAAGTAACGATGATAAAGGAAACAGGCCATCGTAAGTTGTTTGTAGGTTGAAAATGCGAAGCTAGTGCGACTTTGGTGGGGAGGGATAGAGCCCCGTTCGTGCTTTCTCCCCATATCCTTTGATTCCTTTAGCCCTAAGAGCTGAATCTAACTCTCTCTTGAAAACATCCCGTCAAATGGCCTCCACTGCCTTCAATGGCAGAGAATTCCATAGATTCACAACCCTCTGGATGAAAAACATTTTCCTCATCTCAGTCCTAAATGACCCACTCCTTATTCTTAAACTGTGACCCCTGGTTCTGAACTCCCCCAACATTGGGAACATTTTTCCTGCATCTAGTGTGTCGAATCGTTTAAGAATTTTATATGTTTCTAAAAGATCTATAAGATCCCCTCTCATCTTTCCAAATTCCAGTGAATTTATTCTGTCAATGATTTCAAGTAGTTTAAAGATGGTGAATCTCATTCATTACACTTGGTTTGCTGTCTCTTACCCTGCTGCAGATTGCTGTGCATATATTGCATCCCATCTTTGTCCATTTGGAATCTGTAACACTTTGAGACTATCAGACTTGACTGTGAATAGTCACTGTGTAGACAAGGGCACAAGCTGGGTAAATTAATTTTGTGTCGCAAGGAACAGCAGATGCTGGTTTACACCGAAGATAGACACAAAATGTTAGAGTAACTCAGCGGGTCAGGCAGCATCTCTGGAGAATACGTGACATTTCGGGTCAAGACCATCACTCAGAACAAGAGTCAGGAGAGAGGGAAACTAGACATGTGAAAAGGTTCAGAACAAATCAAAGCCGGCACCGATGACCAAGGAAAAGTGGAGCCCACAATGGTCTATTGTTGGCTGTGGAAGAGGTGATAATGGAGGGATATATGGATGCAAACATTGGAATTGGCAGGGCATCTAGGGTGGGGGAGGGATGTAGAGAGAGTGATGGAAGGGTTACTTGAAGTTGGAGTGGTCAATATTCATATAATTGGGGTGTAAGCTGCCCAAGCGAAAAATGAGGTTCAGTTCCTGCAATTTGCACGTGGCCTCACTGTAACCGTGGAGGAGGCCCTGGACGGAAAGGTCAGTATGGGAATGGGAAGGGGAGTTAAAGTGTTTGGCAACCAAGAGATCGCATAGGCCAAGGCGGACTGAGCGTAGGTGTTCAGTGAAATGATCGCCCAGTCTGCGCTTGGTCTTGCCAACATATAGGAGTCCACAGATATATAAAGAGTAAGAAATAGGCAAGAGTGGACATTGGACCACTGAAAATGATGCTGGAAAAGTTTCGTTTTGTTGTAGTTCAGAGATTCAGCGAGGAAACAGGCCCTTCGGCCCACCGGGTCTGCACCGACCAGCGATCCCCGCATATACAATACAATACAATACAATATAATTAAATACAATACCGTTTATTGTCATTGAACCTCAAATGAAGTTCAAACGAAATTTAGTTTCTGCAGTCATACAGCAAGAAAAAAAAAAACACGACACACAATTAACACAATTTAGACAAACATCCATTACAGTGATGGACAAACATCCTCCTCACTGTGATGGAAGGCAAAGTCATTGTCTTTCCCCTGTTTTCCATCCTTTTCCCAATGCTAAAGACTCGGCGGGCGATGGCAAGTCCCGTGGCCATTAAGGCAGTGCCGGGCGATGTAAGACCTTGCTCCGGGTCTTGATGTTGGGGCCCCCGGCGGGCGATGGCAAGTCCCGTGGCCATTAAAACCGCGCCGGGCTATGTAAAGCCCCGCTCCGGGTCATTTTCACCCTGCAATTCGGGTGGGAGAAATTGCCATTGCTTGAGCTCCGAAAAGCGGTCTCCCACCAGGGTCCCGCGAGCTCCCGATGTCACCATCCTCCAGGCCTGCGGCTGGAGCCTCCAAAGCTCTGAAGTTGGGTCGCAGCCGCGCGCCCCCCCAGCTTCCCACGCTCCGAGGCCAGCCAGCCCCACGATGGTAAGTCCGCAGGCTCCGCGACTGGAGCCCCGGGTCATTCCGGTTGGAGGCTGCTCCATGGTGCTAGACCCCAACGACAACGGAGACCCGACAGGGAAAAGGTCGAGTCCCCTGTACAGGGAAGAGATTTAAAAGTCCCCCCCCCCCCCCACCCAACCCCCCACACAAACACTAAAAACAATATATAAACTACAACCAAACTATACACACAACAGGACAAGAAAAAAGACAGACGGATTGCAGAGGCCACTGCCGCAAGGCACTGCCATCTTTTATGTGCATTAACACTTTCTTACACCCACTAGGGACAATTTTTACATTTACCAAACCACTTAACCTACAAACCTGTACGTCTTTGGAGTGTTGGAGGAAACCAAAGATATCGGAGGCAACCCACGCAGGTCACGGGGAGAACGTACAAATTGCCCGTACAGACAGCAGCCATGCTTGAAATTCAAGAGAGCCAGGGTGTGGAAGTAGTGGAGTGGCAATTAATAAGGAGTGCTTGGGAAGCTGAGAGGTTGAAGGTGGATAAGTCACTTAGGGTTCTGAAAGATGTGGCTTCAGAGATTGTGGAGGTATTATTTATGATCTTTCAACAATTACCAGTGGCAGGAGTGATTCCAGACAATTGTAAAATTGTAAATATTACTCCAATTTTCAAGAAGGGAGCGAAGTAGAAAGGAGATGAGGAGGAATTTATTTAGTCAGTGGGTGATAAATCTGTGGAATTCATTGCCACAGGCTGTGGATAGTTTTTAAACCAGAGATTGCTAGATTGATAGATTCTTTATTAGTACGGGAGACGGCAGGAGAATGGGGAGGTTGTGGAGACCAAGTCAATGGATATTTTATGGAGGCGATTGATAGATTCTTGATTCTGAGTGTCAGGGGTTATGGGGAGAAGCTGGGAGAATGTGGTTGAGGGAGAGAGATAGATCAGCAGAGTTGACTTGATATTCTGTCCCTACAAATTCTGTCCCTACAACTTCTGAACCAATAACAAAGTGCTGGAGTAATTTAGCGGGTCAGGCAGCATCTCTAGAGGGCATAGACAAGCAACTATAGAATCGGGAACCTTCTTCGGACTGAAGTCTATTGTCAACCTGTGTAGGAAAGAACTGCAGATGCTGGTTTAAATCGAAGGTAGACACAAACTGGAGTAACACAGCAGGACAGGCAACATCTCTGGAGAGAAGGAATGTGTGATGCTTCGCTCGAGATCCTTCTTCAGACTGAAGAAATTACTCCATTTACTCCAACATTTTGTGTCTATCTTCTGCTATCAACCTACCTTATTGCAGGCATTAGACTTTTTCTGGAACTGTTGTGCTACAATGCTGAGAACGGTATTCTGTACTTTGGTATTTTTCTCTTTGCTTCATCTTTTGTACGTGTTTGGCTTGATTATATTCATGCATCCTCATATATTATCTGCTTACACTGGACAATAATATACCGAAACATAAACCAAAATCTAATTTCTCTCTGAGTCCAGTCAGCCAGCCAGCCAGCCAGCCCCATGATGACCAGATCGTATAAACATTGCTTTTACCCCCACTTCAAATATCTTCTCATTCTCATGTTTAGAATTGGAGGGAGTAGGCAGTTTTAAGGGCAGACACTTCCTTTGTGATGTCGCTCAGATAAGCTTCAATGAACATGGAAGCTTGCTTTATACGGGCCGTTGCACGTTTGCAGTTCCTCAGCCATTGAAGCTCGTCTCACTCTTTTTGTGTGAATTGTGCTGACAGGCCTGAACAATCAAACAGAAACCTAACCTCAGCATGAGTCAAGGTGCCTCAATGAAGCCAAGATACAGATCAGACTGAATGTGGGTTTGGTAGACAGAGTGTGAGTGCATGTGTCTGCTCTTTTAAGCTGTGGATGACAAATACAGAACTTACTCTCATTTGCCCTTCACTCCTCTGATTGGCTACCTCTTTCCTGCAGCAAGAGATCTCAAGTGATGACACAGCTTTTGTTCAAATAATATCCATGGATGAATGTTTCAATTGAGTAGATATGAGAGATTAATAGCTTTGTTCCTTTGTTGCATAGATGTGGCGCTGTTGATGTGATACATCTTGACCACCCCTAGTTGCTCAAGGACTCTTTATGAACCGCCAGGAGCAGTCATGCAAGCACAGTCAAACAGATTTTCTGTTTGTTATGGATCACATTTGCCAAAGGACCTTCTTATCTGTTCTGAATCCAAACTCCAGTTATTTATACTGATGTGATAAGAATGTTTAGAGCTTTACTTTCTAGTGGAGTTCACACTAAACACTTGGATTCAATTAACAAATGGCAAATTAAAGATAATCAAAATGTATTCCAAACAGGGTTTATATATAAAAGTTGGAAATGTGTTCCAAACGCATTCCACTTTCAGCACAACTATTTTATAGGTTTGTGGCCTTAAGGCTTAACAATAATGTGCAATAGAACTAAAATAATTTATTTAAAACATGAAAGGTACTAAATCCAAAGGCCATCCTCATTCAATTCCACCCTGAATAATCCATACTGCAAAATATGAGCAGAACTGAGAGAATATTCTCCAATTGTCAGTCTGAAGAAGGGTCTCGACCCGAAACGTCATCCATTCCTCATCTCCAGGGATGCTGCTTGTCCCGCTGAGTTACTCCAGCATTTTGGGTCTATCTTTTTCTAATTAATAACTAGACTAAGTAGGACTCGTTGGGTACCAGCTTCAAAGGGGAGGGCTGGTCCCCCAACGCAATATTCCACCTCTCCACCAATTCCAATATTGCTGGCCAGTGGGGGGGGGGGGTCTGGAGTGCTAGCATGGTGTTGTGAGCCGAAGGGACTGGTTCCATAGGGCTAGTATGGACATTGTGGGCCAAATGGATTCTTGGGCTGGCTGCTCAGTCACTGAGACCATTCACACACATTCACTCACACACTCACACACATACAATCCCACTCACACACACTCCCACTCACACACACTCACACTCATACACTCACACACACGTACACTCACAAACACACACTCACACACACACACACGCACACGCACACACACGCACACACTCACTGACTCACACACCATATATATGGCAGTAAACTTTCTTAAATACTCACACTGCTGAGCACGGCCTCTCCACTTTGGGGCTTCCGCAGTCAGCGGCACTTCCACAATCAGCGTGACCTCTGCACTTACCAGAAATTACGCAATCAGCGCGACCTCTGCACTCACCGGAAATTACGCAATCAACGCGACCTGTCCACTAAGCGGAAGTCACGAAATGAGCGGGACCTTTGAACCAAACACAGGTCGGACCCAATAAAGCATTTATTCCTTCCAAGCACAATCAGACCTAATAAAGCATTGCAGTTTCAAGCACAGGCAAATCTGTATGGCAAATCAAATTCCTTGTATGTTACAAAACATACTTGGCTAATAAAGTATGATTTTTGCACCCTCTATATACTGGACTCTAACTACCTTAGGTTGCCCCAACCAATTTACATCAAGATAGGAACTTCAGTCTTGTTACTACTGTAATATATGACACATGATGTGAAGATGGGGGATCTAAAATGATCAGATAACCAGTCTTCCGTGATACTATGTGTTAAAGAAGGAACTGCAGATGCTGGAGCCTGAAGAAGGGTCTCGACCCGAAACGTCGCCTATCTCCTTCGCTCCTCAGATGCTGCTGCACCCGCTGAGTTTCTCCAGCATTTTGTGTACCTTCCGTGATACTATCATGACCTGAGATTCCTTCCCTGATCTATTCTGAAATATAAGAATTTGGATTTTTATGCCTACCTCTGTCAAATGAACCTGTCCTTCAATCCTCAAAGTAGAATTTAATCGCTGTTGCACTACAATTTATTGTAAGAAGGAACTGCAGAAGATGGTTTAACCCAAAGCCAGACACAAAGTGCTGGTCAAACTCAGCAGGACAGGCAGAATCTCTACAGAGAAGGAACGGTTGACGTTAAGTCAAGTCAAGTCAAGTTTATTCGTCACATACACATACGAGATGTGCTGTGAAATGAAAAGTGGCAATGCTCGCGGACTTTGTGCAAAAAACAAACAAATAAACCAACAAACTAAAAACAGAATGGAACAGAATGGAACAGAAGAGAATCACATATTCTTACACATTACATATTGTGGGAGGAAAGTAAAAGGAAAAAATATAGCAATTTTAAAAAAACAGTAGAATGGTACAGTAAAGTTAGTCCCTGGTGAGATAGGTTTGCAGTCCTAATGGCCTCTGGGAAGAAACTCCTTCTCATCCGCTCTGTTCTCACAGCATGGCAATGGAGGCGTTTGCCTGGCCGTAGCAACTGGAACAGTCCATTGTAGGGGTGGAAGGGGTCTCTCATGATCTTATTGGCACAGGAGTTGCACCTTCTGATGTATAGTTCCTGCAGAGGGGCGAGTGAAGTTCCCATAATGATGTGCCCTCCTAAAGTCCACGATCAGCTCCTTACTTTTTTTGATATTCAAGAGGAGGGTCTCGATCCAAAACGTCACCCGTTCCTTCTGTCCAGAGATGCTGCCCAATGGCAAGGTTAATCAGCTTTAGTCCTGAGAGCCTAGTTATCCAGAAACACTACAGCCTCAGTCTGAACACTATAGATCTCAGGTCTGAACAGTGACCTTTCTCCTCTTTTTACTTTGCATCATGACCTGGATCTCGGCTATCAGAAATCCCAGCTGGGAGAAGCAATTTATTGTAGAAAGGAACTGCAGATGCTGGTTTAATCCGAAGATAGACACAAAATGCAGGAGTAACTCAGCGGGAAAGGCATCTCTGCAGAAAAGGAATGGATGACATTTCTGGTCGAGACCCTTCTTCAGACTTAATCAGTGGAGAGGGAGATACAGAGATAAGGAAATGTAGGTTTGACAATGAGATACAGGGGATGGAGATCAAACAAAAATGGAGAAGGTAACAACAAAGCAAACAGATAAAATGTAAATTAGGATAGTCAGACTAGTCAGAGAACTGGGAAGGGGGAGGGATGGAGAGAGATTGAAGGCAAAGGTTACTTAAAGTTTGAGAAGTCGGCATTCATACCACTGGGGTGTAAGCTGTCCAAGCGAATTATGAGGTGCTGTTCCTCCAATTTGTGCTGGGCCTCACTCTGACAATGGAGGAGGCCCAGGACAAACGTTCAGTGTGGGAATGGGAGGGGGAGTTAAAGTGTTTGGCAACCGGGAGATCAGGTAGGTTTAGGTGGACTGAGCGGAGGTGGTCAGCGAAATGATCGCCGAGCCTATGCTTGGTCTCGCCAATAGATAGGAGTCCACACCTGCAACAGCGGATTCAGTAGATGAGGTTGGAGGAGGAACAAGTGAACCACCAGCACTACAATTTATGTTCCCTTTAATTGTTTTGTGTGGCATCCCGAAACAAGCCAGCATTCAATGTCAATCCCTAATTAAGAATATTGTGGTGGGACATCTTGGTAAATGCTTTTGGTAAATGCTTTTGCACATTGGAGTCAGACTTAGACCCAGCAATGATGAAGAGACAGCAATATTGTTCCAAGTCGAGATGTGCACTTGGAAGAGGGATTCACAACTAATGGTGTTCCTATGTACATATTGCCATTGTCCTTCTTTGTGGTGGAGATGGTAGCTTTGTGATGTGCTTGTTCAGTAGCCTGGGTGTGTTATTGCAATACAAAGTGTAGATGTTACAAATGGAAGCCACCATGCAACAGTGGTGAAATATGTGTATGTTTTGAGTGTTGGATGTTGTCTCAATCAGGTCGGCTACTTTGTCCTGAGTGGTCTTGAGCTACCTCTAGTTGGAGCTGCACATCCAGGCAAGTGGCCTGCAAATGATGGAAAGACTTTGGGATGTCAGGAAGTGAGCAGCCTCTGACATGTCGTTGCAGACATGGAAGCTAGTCCATTTGTGTTTCTGGTTAATGGTAACACCAGGATGTCGAAAGGGGGTTGTGGGATGTCAAGATGGCGTACAGCCCAGGCGACCATTTGCGTCCTGCCCACAGAAGCAGAGCTAGAAACAAGCTACCGTGAGGGCGGCATGGTGGCGTAGAGGTAGAGTTGCTGCCTCGCAGCGCTTGCGGTCACAGAGACCTGGGATCAATCCCGACTACGGGGTGCTGTCTGTATGGAGTTTGTATGTTCTGCCCATGACCACGTGAGTTTTCTCCGAGATCTTTGTTTTCCTCCCACACTCCAAAGACATGCAGGTATGTAGGTTAATTGGCTTGGTATAAATGTAAACGTGTCCCTAGTGTGTGTAAGATAGTGTTAGTGTGCGGGGATCGCAGGTCAGTGTGGACACAGTAGGTGGAAGGGACTGATTCCGTGCTGTATCTCAAAACTAAACTAAACTAAACACAAAATTACAATCTCTCCGCACTCTTAAATCTCTATTCCTACAGCAACATGTCTTACTTTAACTGTGATCTACACACTGTAAATTGGCTCGATTATAATCATGTATTGTCTTTCTGCTGACTGGATAGCACACAACAAAAGCTTTTCACTGTAATAAACTAAACTGAGAACAGGAGGCAGGAATCAATGATGATAATGCTAATGAATGTCAAGGATAGGTGCTTAGATTCTCTTGCTGGAGCTGGAAATTGTCTGGCATTTATCATTGCACAAAATAATATTTGCTACATATAAGTCTGTATCTGAATGTTATCCAGGTCTCGCTGCACGGAGGCAGCTTCATTTTGTGCTCAGATATGAATGGAAATGGAACCATCAGTGAACATCCCCAATTCTGACCTTTCAATAGAATGAAGAGAATTGATGAGAAGGTGAATTATCCTCAATTGTATAATCATGTCATTGTAGTGGATTTAAATTCATGGCTTTGAGTAAGAAGAAATTGCAAGAGCTGTCCTTCTGGCTGTTTAAATGTAATGCCATCTTTAATGATATAAGCTTATCACTGAGGAAATCATGATTGAACTTAAGCCACCATCACATACAATTGAAAGGGTAGTTTTTGAATTGTCATGGGAGTTAATTGTCAATGCTTTCCAGATGTCCTTTAGAAAGCTGTGGATAGATAATTACTTTACAATATGCAGCCTGTAGGCCCATGAGGCAGCACCATTTCTGCGCTGTGCAAGCATTAATGGACTAAGAGAGGCTTTGAGCTTGATCATTCATTCTGTGTCGGTACATGAGGAGCAGAACTCTGCATGAACTGAAACCAGGTATCTGAAGAAGGGTCTCGGCCCAAAACATCACCTATTCCTTTTCCTCAGAAATGCTGCCTGTCCCGCTGAGTTACTCCAGCTTTTTGTGTCTATCTTTGGTTTTAACCAGCATCTGCAGTTCCTCCCTGCACCAGATTTTTAGGTTTAGGTTCTTTATTATCACATAATCATCTAAGTGAAAAGCTTTATTTTGCATGCTATCCAAAGAGATCGGTTTTCTCATAAATAGATACAATCAGTTCAAACATAGGCACAATAGATGGAGCAAAGGGTTAGAGTGCAGAATGTAGTTTTCATCATTTGAGCGCATTGAAGAGCACCAATTCCTTAGATGAAGTTCAATGTCCTCAATGGAGTAGAGGTGAATCAAACAGTACCCTAGCTTATGGAAGGATGATTCAAAAGTCTGATAATGGAGGGGAAAAAGCTGTTCCTGTGTCTGGTGGTGCTTGCTTTCAAGCTTCTGTACCTTCTGTTGGATAGAGGCAGAAAGAAGAAGGAATGGCCAGGGTAGCATGAATCTTTGATTATGTTGGTTTTTCTGAGGCAGCATGAAGTATAGATGGAGTTAATGATTGGAAGGCTGGTCCGTGTGGTGGTCTGGGCTATATTCACAACTCAATGTAATTTCTTGCAGTCTTGGGCAGAGTTGTTCCCAAATCAACCTGACAGAATGCTTTCAATTATGCATCTGTAGAACTTTAGTTCAATTCAGATTAGTTTATTGTCATGTGTACAGTGAAAAGCTTTTGTGTGTACTAACTAGTCAGCGGAAAGACAATACATGATTCAATTGAGCCATTGACAGTGTGTAACTGTAGAAGTATCTTAGTCTTCTGAGTAAGCAGAGCCACTGCTGTACATTTTTGGCTGCCACAGCAATTTGGTTGGTCCACTTCAGATCATTGGTAGTGTGACCGCCAAGGAACTTGAAGCTCTCAAGCATTTACAATACAATACAATACAATACAATTTATCATAATTTGAACCTCAAAAGAAGTTCAAACAAAATTTAGTTTCTGCAGTCATACAACAAGAAAAGAACCAAGACACACAGCCAACACAGTTTATACAGACATCCATCGCAGTGAATCTCTTTCTCACTGTGATCGAAGGCAAAATCTTATCTCTTTCTATATCTGCAACACTGATGCTGATTGATGTCTCATTTTTTTACACCTTACAATTCCTTATCTTTGTATCTCTCTTCCCTGACTCTCAGTGTGAAGAAGTGTCTGAACCCAAAATGTTACCCATTCCTTCTCGCCAGAGATGCTGTCTGTCCCGCTGAGTTACTCCAGCATTTTGTGCCTATCTTCGGTGTAAACCAGCATCTGCATTTCCATCCTACACTGATTGAGGGCATGTTCTTCACCATGTTTCCTGAAGTCAATAACTAGCCCTTTGTCTTGAATTTCCTATGCTCCGTCTTGTCATGGTTTGTGATTTAGCCCACCACAGTGTTGTTGGCTTCAAACATGTAGATGGAGTTAGAGTTGAATTCGGCTATGCAGTTGTGAGGGTGATAGGAGTAGAGTAGGGGACTGAGAACACATCCTTGCAGGTCACAGGTATTGAAAGTTATTGTGGAAGAGGTTTTGTCATCTGCCCTCACTGTTTGATGTCTGCAGATCAGTAGGTCAAAGATCCAATTGCAGAGGGGGGAGCTGATGCCGGAGTTTAGAGATGAGTTTGGATGGGAATACGGTGCTGAAGGCAGAGCTATAGTCATTGAGTGATACAGCGTGGAAACAGGCCCTTTGGCCCAACATGTCAGAGCTACACCAGTTCCATCTGCCTGCGTTTGGTCCGTAACCCTCCAAACCTGTCCTATCCATGTACCTGTCTAGCTGTTTCTTAAATGTTGGGATAGTCCCTGCCTCAACTACCTCCTCTGGCAGCTTGTTCCATACACCCACCACCCTCTGTGTGAAAAAGTCAATAAATAGAAGTCTAACATTGGAGTCCCTGTTGTCTGGGTATTCCAGAGATAGGTTTAGTGCCAGACAGATGTTGTCTGCTGTGGACCTGTTGTGATAATAAGCAAACTGCTTGGATCAATGCTGAAGATGGACACAAAATGCTGGAGTAACTCAGCGGGACATACAGCATTTCTGGATAGAAGGAATGGGTGAGCAGGATGTGCAACATCACCAGCCTTGAAGCACTTCATGATGGTGGATGTCAGAGCCACTGGACAGTAGACATTAAGGTACACTACCTTACTTTTCTTTGACAATGGAATGATAGAAAATGAAATGGTTTCTGCGGAGCAGGAAAGTAACTCCTAGAGTAACCATAAGTAGCCAAGCTTAATCTCAACCTCGGAACGAGAATTCTACTTTGCTTTTCTGCTAAATATTTACTGTGTAATGAGAATCCTCACCCTTAACACAGTTGATCCATGTACTCAAAAACACTGTGTTGGTAATAGAGATCAAATATAATACAAATAAGATAACCACGGAAAAACATGCTGAGGGAGATAACGAGAAAAGAAAGTGTTGACATTTCCATTTTGATGTTGATAAAATGAGATGTTATTTTTATAGCAGCCATTAGGAGAATTTTCAGCTGGAAGTATATGCACATCTGTGCGTGCTGACAAATATTGGTTGTCGTTAGATTATGCTGACAGAAGCATGTAATAATAATAGAATCATGTGCATTATTATTATGTTTAAGAAGGAACTGCAGATGCTGGAAAATCAGTCTAAAGAAGGGTCTTGACCCGAAACGTCGCCTATATCCTTCTCTCCATAGATGCTGCCTCACCCACTGAGTTACTCCAGCATTTTTGTCTACCTTACATTATTATTATGGTCATTCTGCCAGTCTGTCCATTTCCTGTCCTATTTGGTCAGACAATAACTGAGGCACTCTGGCAGTATAACTCTTCATGGGTTCACATGGGTTCACATGGTCAGAAGTGATAGGAGCAGAATTCGGCCATCTGGCCCATTAAATCTACTCCACCATTCAATCATGGCTGATCTATCTCTCCCTCCTAACCCCCATTCTCCTGCCTTCTTGCCATAACCCCTGACACTCATGCTAATCAAAAATCTATCTATCTCTGCCTTAATGCCCTTGTTGATGGTTCATGTAATTAGTGTGGAGATATTATTTGGCTGGAAGACCTCAAATGCAATGCAATTCTGTTCAACCATGTTTCTGTTAATAACCATATAATAACCATATAACAATTACAGCACGGAAACAGGCCCTCTCGGCCCTTCCAGTCCGTGCCGACCATTTGTTTTCCCCTAGTCCCATCTACCTACACTCAGACCATACCCCTCCATTCCCTTCACGTCCATATACGTATCCACTTTACTTTTAAATGTTAAAATCGATCCTACCTCCACCACTTCTGCTGGAAGCTCATTCCACACAGCCACCACCATCTGAGTAAAGAAGTTCCCCCTCACGTTACCCCTAAACTTCTGTCCCTTAATTCTCATGTCATGCCCTCTTGTTCGAATCTTCCCTACCCTCAATGGGAAAAGCTTACCCACGTCAACTCTGTCTATCCCTTTCATCAAGTCCCCCCTTAACCTTCTGCACTCCAAAGAATAAAGACCTAACTTGTTCAACCTTTCTCTGCAACATAGTTGCTGGAATCCTGGCAACATTCTAGTAAATCTCCTCTGTACTCTCTCTATTTTGTTGACATCCTTCCTATAATTAGGCGACCAAAATTGTACACCATACTCCAGAATTGGTCTTACCAATGCCTTGTACAATTTTAACATTACTTCCCTACTCCTATATTCAATGCTCTGATTTATAAAGGCCAGCACACCAAAGGCTTTCTTTACCACCCTATCTACATGCGATTCCACCTTCAGGGAACTATGCACAGTTATTCCTAGATCCCTCTGTTCCACAGCATTCCTCAATTCCCTACCATTTACCATGTACGTCCTATTTTGATTTGTCCTGCCAAGATGTAGCACTTCACACTTATCAGCATTAAAACTCCATCTGACATCTTTCAGCCCACTTTTCCAAATGGCCCAAATCTCTCTGTAGACTTTGAAAATCTACTTCATTATCCACAACACCACCTATCTTAGTATCATCTGCATACTTACTTATCCAATTTTCCACCCCATCATCCAGATCATTGATGTACATGACAAACAACAGTGGACCCAACACAGATCCCTGAGGCACCCCACTGGTCCCTGGCTTCCAACCTGACAAACAGCCATCCACCATTACTCTCTGATATCTCCCATTCAGCCACTGTTGAATCCATCTTGCTACTCTGCCATTAACACCCAAAGATTGAACCTTCTTAACCAACCTTCCATGGGGAACCTTGTCAAAGGCCTTACTGAAATCCATGTAGACAACATCCACTGCTTTACCCTCATCAATTTCCCTAGTTACGCTTCAAAAAATTCAAGAAGGTTTGTCAAACATGATCTTCCAGGCACAAATCCATGTTGACTGTTCCTGATCAGACCCTGTTTATCCAGATGCTTATATATATTATCTCTAAGTATCCTTTCCATTAATTTGCCCACCACTGACGTCAAACTAATAGGTCTATAATTGCTAGGTTTATTCTTTGAATCCTTTTTAAACAATGGAACAACATGCGCAGTACCCCAATCCTCCGGCACTATTCCCGTTTCTAATGACATTTGAAATATTTCTGTCATAGCTCCTGCTATTTCTACACTAACTTCCCTCAATGTCCTAGGGAAGATCCTGTCAGGACCTGGAGACTTATCCACTTTTATATTTTTCAACAGTGTCAGTACTTCCTCCTCTTTGAATCACATAGTTTCCATAGCTACTCTAGTTTTTCCCTTACCTCACAGAGTTCAATATCCTTCTCCTTGGTAAATACCAAAGAAAAGAAATTGTTCAATATCTCCCCCATCTCTTTTGGCTCTGCAGATAGCTGTCCATTCTGGTTCTCTAATGGTCCAATTTTATCCCTCGTTATCCTTTTGCTATTAATATAGCTATAGAAACCCTTTGGATTTACTTTCACCTTTCTTGCCAAAGCAACCTCATATCTTCTTTTAGCCTTCCTAATTTCTTTCTTAAGATTCTTTTTACATTCTTTATACTCCTCTAGCACCTCATTTACTCCATGCCTCCTATAATTATTGTAGATATCTCTCTTTTTTCGAAACAAGTGTCCAATTTCCCTTGAAAACCATGGCTCTTTCCAATTTTTACTATTTCCTTTCAACCTAACAGGGACATAAAGATTCTGTACTCTTATAATTTCCCCTTTAAATGTCTTCCATTTCTCTTCTACATCCTTCCCATGAAACAAAGTGTTCCAATTCACACTAATAATCACAGCCAACAATTTGTAACAACATAGTAACAACATATTTGTCTGTCATTTTGTTTGGTTAATTTTCTCCATGACTACATGTACATCCACATACCACGGCTTAAATGCATGTATCTCTTATTTTATTTTGGCCTGAGTTTAACATGTGGGAAATATATTTTTAAAGTGTGGGAAATATATTTCTTCTTAATTTTGTTTTGTCTCCTGGAAGTAATTTTTGCATCAGTATAAATGAAATGAACTTGAATTCAATCCTTCTTGTGCACCAGGTGGGAAGTATAATGAACATGCAAATCAATATTGCCCCGTGTTGGAATTCTTCAATCAAAATGTTAATCAGGTTTCATATTCTGCAACCTACCACCAGATGGTGCATATGAGATGACCATGGCTTTAAGCAAGATCAGGCCTTTTTTTTTTAACCTTAAATAATTCAGAATATATCTATCCAAATAAAAGCAGGAACAAGGAACATCCAGCCTTTACTATGCCTTAAACTGTACATCAAAGCACATCATGCCCAATTGATGAAGACTCTTGGTAAACACAGATAGTTGATATAGAGTGGTTTAATTAAAAAAGTACTACAATCAAAAAGAGAATTGAAGTCATTGTTTATATGCAATGAGGAGAATTACTGCATCAAGGGCAGCACGGTGGAGCAGTGGTAGAGTTGCTGCCGTATAGCGCTTACAGCGCCAGAGATCCGGGTTCGATCCTGACTACGGATGCTGTCTGTATGGAATTTGTACATTCTTCCCGAAAACCTGCATGGGTTTTCTCCAAGAACTTCGATTTCCTCCCACACTCCAAAGACAGACATGTTTGTAGGTTAATTGGCTTGGTATAAATGTAAATTGCCCCTAGTGTGTGTGGGATAGTGTTAGTGTGCGGGGATAGCAGGTCGGTGCGGAGTCGGTGGGCCAAAGGGCCTGTTTTCGCGCTGTATCACTAAACTAAACAACAACATGGATTGTAAATACATAGTCATGCGAGGGAATGGATAAATTATGACAAATAGGATTAATAACGAACTTTGCTTGAATTTTCAGAGCAATCCATTGTAACAACTTGCAACATTGTCTGCCATTTGTCCGCCACCTACTATCTCATGAAGAAGCATACAAATTATTTTTAAAATATATTATCTTTCGCACCTGGCATTTTGTAATATTTGTATTGTGCAAGCTCTAACATTGTGCAAGCTGAGAAACCCCCCCCACCCCCGATGCAGGAGTTTAATCGCCCCGACACCAAGGGCCCGAATGCCGCCGGCTACAGGAGTAAGATCATCCCGTCAACAGAATGGACGAGGCCCCCGACCACGGGAGAACACAGAACGGAAGAGATTTAACTTTTTGTCTTCATCCATCACAGTGAGGAAAGTGGAGGAGTCAGTGTGGTGGAAGTTTATGTTAAAATGTATTTTGTGTGTTCTGTTGCTTTTTATTTGTATGACTGAATGGCAAATCAAATTCCTCGTATATTGCAAAACATACTTGGCTAATAAGATATTATTGCATTGTATTGTATGGTATTGTAATGTTGATAACAGTATTGACCTGGCTTCTGCAGTGCATTTAATCCTGGAATTGATTGTAAAATGTTTTGGAATATGCTGTTCATCTATTGATATTATGGGAGTCATAGTTTGAATGTGAATGGGTTTGGCAATTGTTATTATTTAACATTTGAGATTTATCGGATGAAGATGGGGACCTTATAAATATTTAATGACAGGTGCTTCAATAATATAATTCCGCCACAAAAGCTACACTACTCCTTGAAAAGCAGGAGGATGAGGGGTAATCTTATACAGGTGCATAACATCATGAGAGGAATGGATCGGGTAGACGTACAGAGTCTCTTACCCAGAGCAAGAGAACTGAGGACCAGAGATTATAGGTTTAAGGTGAAGGGGAAAAGATTTAATAGGAATCTGAGGAGTAACCTTTTCATATAGGAGGTAGTTGAGGCAGGGATAATCGCAATGTTTAAGGAACAATTAGACAGGTACATGGATAGGACAGGTTTGGAGGGATATGGGCCAAATGCAGGCAGGTGGGGCTAGTGTAGCTGGGACATGTTGGCCGGTGTGGGCAAGTTGGGCAGAAGGAACTGTTTCCACAATGGAAAGGCCTGTCCCACTGCGGCAACCTAAGTGGTGAGTTTAGGAGAGTTTGAAAAAGTGTCATGTTAAAGACCTCCTTTGACCTCTTTCGAGTATGTTGAACACAAGCTACGACTAACTTCAGGAAAATTGAACACCGAATAGTGGAGAGTGAAGACGACCTCCTTTGATCTCCTTCGACCTCTCTTCGACCATGTTGAAGACTATCTACGACTACCTTCGACTACCTTTGATTACCTTCGACTACCCTCGATCACCTACGACGAACATACCGACCTACTACGACCTACCTCGACTAAACATACAAGTAAAAAAAGTATCGATTTTTTCCATGGCAAACCTTTTTTACTCACAGGCATTTTTCAGCATGTTGAAAAATACACCGCGACCTAGCTGAGGCCTCGAGTACGCGGGGACTACTCTTGAGCATGAGGGAGAGTTACAAAGACCTCCTAGGACCTCGTGTCGACCATGCTGTGAGTATGAGTCAAGGGCAAACTCTTCTGAACTTGCAGATTAGGTCGCCGCAATGGGACAGCCCTTTATCACTCTATAACTCTATGACTCATCAACCTTACATTGACACCTCATGTAATACTTTCTCAGACCTTTAATTAGTTTACTTATAAAGATGTATCGACAGGCTTAAACCTGTACTGACATACCAGTGTAACTAGTAATTTGTAGACTTGTTTCATGATTGTGGAGTTTAATGATATTATGATTTTTTTTTAATAGGGACCTTCTGAAGCTCATGGTGCCATGAGTCATACCTTCCTTTGCTTAAGTAGAGATGTAGTGTGGAGGCCAAGTTTTACCAGGGTTATCCATTACATGAGATCCTCCTGATTTACATTCCTTATTCACCGGCGAGACCAAACATAGACTGGAAGATTGTTTCACTTAATACCTTCGCTCAGTCCGCCTGAGCTTACCTGATCTCCCAGTTACCAAACACTTTAATTCTCCTTCCCATTCCCATATTGACCTTTCTGTCCTGGGTCTCCTCCATTCTCAAAGTGAGGCTAAACGCAAATTGAAGGAACAACATCTCATATTTTGCTTGGACAGCTTACAGCCCAGTGGTATGAATATTGATTTATCTAACTTCAAGTAATCCTTGCATTCCCTCTCTCTCCATCCCTCCCCCACTTAAGTCACACCAGCTTCTCGTCCTCACCTAGTAAACAGCTAACAATGGCCTGTCTCCTTTATCATCGTTACTTTTTTGCATATCTTTCTTCATGGGTTCTATATCTCCACATCACCATCTATATCTCTCGTTTCCCTTTCCCCTGACTAGTCTGAAGAAGGGTCTCGACCCGAAACATCACCCATTCCTTTTCACCAGAGATGCTGCTTACTCCAGCATTCTGTGTCTATCTCCTGATTTTATACATCGTCGGTTCGTCATCCAGGGATAGAAAAAAAACTTGACAGATTAAATTGCTGCTGTCAGGATAATTGTACTCTGATGAAGTTTAATTAGTCCCACAGGAAAGATGGAATCAGCACCTGTAGGATATATATCAATGTAGCCTTGAAATGGGGAACTATTAGACAAAAAGCATGACCAAAATAACGAAAGAGAACTATGCTTTAGTGCACAGCTCCACAGTGGAAGAGGACCAGTCCATTTTAAGTTACTATTTAATTACTTTCCAATAGCCACCTGCCCAAAAGACAGGCCTTCTTAGGCCCCTTTGGTCATGGCTGACCATGGGTGTCGCCACGGTGCTATTCCCAATATGGAGGATGCCTGTGCGTTACTTTGTTTAACGTGGAGAGACTGGTGCAGAGACAGCCAAGGTCTTGACAGATCTGGGTCAGGATCCAGTGGCATGGAGTCCAAGACGACCGGAGGCCCTTTTCTGCTGCAGCCTTCATCCGTCTTCCCAGCTGTTGTGATGCTCCACTAAAGTCAGCCATCTTCCTCCGCCAGTTCTGCCATTGAGGTCTTGGTTGGGTTGCTCTTTGTCAGAGACCTCCCCCTCGACCTTACCGCCATGTGTGGCCCAGACAGCATCAGTTTCAGGATCTCCACACAAGCTTCTCCACCACGACAAGGTGAAAATCCACGGAGAAAAAGACAGGCCATATATTATAGATTTATGGTTGCAGTTGTTCCAATGTTCTTTTTCATACATCACAGTGGCATAGCAGTCAATTTATGTAGATCCCACCTTCTTCCCATCTTCAACCCTTTCTGCAGAGACCGGCCCCTCCGCAATTCCCTGTTTAACTCCTAACCAAACCACCACCTCCTTCCCCTGTAACTGCAGGGGATGCAACACCTGTCCCGAAACCTCCCCCCTGGACTCAGTCCAGGGACCAAGACAGTCCTTTCAGATGGCGCAAAAGTTCACTTGCGCCTCCTCCAACCTCATCTACTGTATCCGTTAATCCAGATGTCGACTTCGGCATTGGCAAGACCAAATGTAGACGGAGCGATCATTTCGTTGAACACCTTCCGCCTGGACCTACCTGATCTCTAGGTTGCTCAACACTTCAATTCTCCTTCTCATTCCCACAATTACATTTCTGTCCTAGGCCTCCTGTCAGAATGAGGCTAAACACAAATTGAAGAACAGCATCTCATATTTTGCTTGGGCAGCTTACATCCCAGTAGTGCTCATATTGATTTATCTAACCTCAAGTAACCCCTGCATTCCCTCTCTCTCCATCCCTCCTCCCCCATGTCGCAACAACTTTCAGTTCTCACCTAGCACAATGGCCTGCTTCATTTGGTGTCATTATTTTTTTGTATATCTTTCATTCATTTGTTCTATATTTTTCTACATCATCGTCTATATCATCGTCTATATTATTTCCCCTGACTAATCTGAAGAAGGGTCTCAACCTGAAACGTCACCCATTCCTTCTCTCCAGAGATGCTGCCTGTCCTGCTGACTCACTCCAGCATTTTGTGTCTATCTCCTGATTTATACATCGTTGGCTTGCCATCCAGGGATAGAAAAAAAACTTGACAGCTTAAATTGCTGCTGTCAGGATAATTGTACAGAGATGAAGTTTAATTAGTCCCACAGGAAAGATGGAATCAGCACCTGTAGGATATATATTTTGTAGACACAAAATGCTGGAGTAACTCAGCGGGACAGGCAGCATCTCTGGAGAGAATGAATGGTTGACATTTTGGGTTGAGACCGTTCTTCGGATATATATCAATGTAGCTTTGAAATGGGGAACTATTAGACAAAGAGCATGAATAAAATAACGAAAGAGAACAATGCTTTACTCGTCAACTCCACAGTGGGGTATGACCAGTCCATGTTAAGTTATCACTTAATTACTTTTCTATAGCCACCTGCCCAAAAGACAGGCCGCATATTACAGATTTATGGTTAGCAGTTGTTCCAATGTTCCTTTTCACACTTCGCAGTGGCATAGCAGTCAATGTATTTTCTTTTCCAGCTTGCCACAACATCCTGATCAGGCCCAGATGATGTATCTACTCTCATACGTCCTAGAATGTCCCATACCTCCCTTGAATGTAATGGGGACTGTCCTCGAGACATCTCCATAAAAAAACAGAGGAGAAATATTCTTTGAGGATCTTGCCCATATCCTGTGGCTCCACACATAGACGACCACTTTGGTTTCTGAAGCTCCTAATTCTCTCTAGTCATTCACTTTCCTTCAATCTATATCCTTATAACTATAAAACCCTGATCTTCAATGTGTATTTGTGTATTTATTCGTTTGTGTGTGATAACATCTTCTCGAAAAAACAACGCGGTAACGGTAACATTTTCACATATTCCGATAGAAATTTGTGCCGTGAAGTAAAAAATTGCCTTATCTGAAAATTTCATGCATTATTTCTCGAGTTATTAATCAAAATGTTCAAGAATCTGAAAAAATTTGAAAATAAAATCGAGCAGCTTTGGCTGATGACATCACAATGGCTCTGCGTGCTGCGTCTGCCCTGCAAGTGACAAACCCCCAACGAGCTGCCCGGCCCTGAGCTGCCCGTCCCACTCCCCTCCTCCACTACCCACCTCCTATCCACCCTCTCCGCTCCCCTCTCCACTCCCCTCCCCCTCCCCTCCCTCCTCCCTCCCTCCCTCCTCCCTTTCCTACCTCTCTACCCACCTCTCCCTCCCCCTCCTCTGATCCCTCTCTCTCACCTCCTCTCTCCCCCCATTCTCTGCTCCCCTTCTCTGTACCACTCTCATCCCTCCCTCCTCTCTCCCTATCTCCCACCCCCTCTCTCCTCACTCCTCCTCTCTCTCCCCTCTCTCCCACTCTCTCCCTACTCTCTCCACTCCACCCTCCCCCTCCTCTCTCTCGCCCTCCCTCTCTCCCCCTCCTCTCTCCCACTCCTCTCTCCCACTCCTATCTCTCCCCCTTCTATCTCCCCACCCCCTCTCTCCCTCCCTCCCTCTCCCTCCCCTCTCCCTCCCCCTCTCTCTCTCCCGCTCTCTATCCCCAGCTTTCTCCCCCTTCCCCCACCTCTTCCCTCTCTACCTCCCCGCCTCTGCGCCCTCTCCCCCCCTCCAACACTTGCTTCCCCTCCCCCCTCTCCCCTCTCTCCCCCCTCAAACCCCTCCTCCCCACCTCCACCCCTTCCCTCCCCCCCTTCCCTCCTCACTTTCTTCCCCACCTCCCCCCTCCCCCTCCCTTTCTCACCAACACCCTCCCCACCTCTCCCCCTCCCCCTCCATCCCCCCTCCCTTCCCCCTCCCTTCCCCCTCCATTTCCCACCCTCTTCCCCCCCTTTTTTTCCCGTTGAGTCCAAAATCACCTTATCTGAAAAATGTAATGCTTTATTTCTCAACTTATTACTGAAAATGTTTAAAAATATTCAAAAAGCTTTGAATTTCAACGATGAGCTTTTGCTGATGACATCATAATGGGTCTGCTTGATGCCGTCTCACACACCGTCTCTGCCCCCCCCTCCCTCTCTCTGCCCCCCTCCCTCTCTGCCCCCCCTTTCGACCTGTCCCCTTCCCATCCTGCCTCCCTTCCTCTCTGCCCCCCCCTTCCCTCTCTGCCCCCACGCGCTTCAAGTGACGTCACCCCCCCCTGACCCCTCCCCCTCCCCAGTTATTCAAAAGACACCGCTAGTGGAAGATGAAGTCGGGCCCTGGACTGGAGACTGTGGCGGCTTAACTTGTGGTCCTCAGGTTGACACCCGCCCGCCGCCTCGCTCGGAGTCTTCATGGCCTGTCCCACTTGGGCGTCATTTGCGCATCATTTGTCCACATCCTAAAAATTGGTTGGCGCATTGTGACGCATGTATGGCACATGGTGAAGCGTGCCGGCGGATGCAGTGACGTGTGGTAACGCTTGGCGCCTCATGATTTTGGAATGCTCAAAATCCTCGCGTGCCAACTGTGTGACGTATCCCTTGCGCACGCTGACGTACTGATGGTGTATGCTGACGTACTGATGATGTACGTGTAGAGCGTGGTAACGCATGGTTATGCACGGTGAGGCACGAACATTGCCCATGCTAATTTATTATGCGTCACCGTGCGTCAACGTCTGTAAACATGTGGCGCCCGTATGCTGTCGGCGGGGCCATTTGAGTGTCACCACGTGATCTCCCGG
This sequence comes from Okamejei kenojei, assembly GCA_035221665.1. Taxonomy (NCBI): domain Eukaryota; kingdom Metazoa; phylum Chordata; class Chondrichthyes; order Rajiformes; family Rajidae; genus Okamejei; species Okamejei kenojei. Next base: position 24,466,867 of record CM069136.1, on the reverse strand, counting down.
GTATAAAACGTTCGTAGTTTAAAAACATTTAACTGGAAAATTCCTTGCCACGGAGATACTAAGTACGAACAACATCGCAAATGGCTCCCAAAAGAAGCAGGGCCCTCAAGAGCACTTGCCTTGCGACTGTCGTACTGATTGACGCACAAATGATGCCCAAGTGGGACAGGCTCTTTCAGGTCAACGCCCGCCCGCGGCCTCGCTCAGGTCCGTTGCCCCGGGTCTGTCACCTGGTGCGTGGTGGGAAGGCTGCTGCCATGGGCCAAGCCCGGCTTGACGCCCACCCACCGCTTTGCTCCATCCCTTTCTGGCCCCTCCCTCTGTGCCCCCCTTTCAGACACCCTCCCTCTCTCTCAGCACCGCCCCCCCTCTCTGTCCCCTTTCCTCTCTACCACCACCCTCCCTCGCTGTCATCCCCCCTACCTCTCTGCCCCCCTCCCTCCCAGACTCACTTGCTCCCTGCCCTGCCTCCCTCTTTGCCCCCCTCCTCACTAGGGAGTGTTGAGTATTGGGACCTATGGGTGAATGGTGGAGTATTGCGTTCGGGAACCAGCCCTCCCCTCGCTCGGGTCCGCCGCCCGGTGCCTGGTGGAGAGGCTGCTGCAGCGCGCGAGCCCTGCTCAAAGCCCGCCCACCCACGGCGGCCTTCCTTGAGTCAACGCCCGTCCGCAGCCTCCTACGGTCGACGATCGCACGCCGGATCGAGCAGGTCGACACCCGCCTGCCTACCTCAAGTCCACATTCATCCGCAGCCTTCCTCGGCCTGCCAGTCTCTGCCCTCTCACTGTCTCTGCCCTCTCACTGTCTCTGCCCTCTCTCTGTCTCTGCCCTCCCTCTGTTTCTGCCCTTTCTCTGTCTCTGCCCTTTCTCGCTGTGCCCTCTCTGGCCTCTCTCTCTCTGCTCTCTGCCCTCTCTGCCTCTCTCTGCCTCTGCCTCTCACTCTCTGACTCTCTCTGCCCTTTCTCTGGCTCGGGCCTTTCTCTGCCTCCTCTCTGGCCTCTCTGCCCTCTCTCTCTCTCTCATCCCTCTCTGCCCTCTCTGCCTCTCTCTCTGCGCTCTCTGCACTCTCAGCCATCTCTCTGCCCCCTCGCTCTCTCTGCCCCCTCGCTCTCTCTGCCCCCTCGCTCTCTCTGCCCTCTCTCTCTCTGCCCTCTATCACCCTGCCCTCTATCTCTCTGCCCTCTATCTCTCTGCTGTCTCTCTCTCTCTCTGCCCTCTCGTTCTCTGCCCTCTCTCTCTACACCCCTCTCGAGCTGCGCAGTTAGGGACTATGGGTGAGTGCATAGGACGGGGGATGGGGTAAAGGATCAAATTAATAATATTTAATATAATATCTAGGGAGGGTGTTAGTATGTGTGTGGGGGGGGGGGGGGGGGGGAGGGTGATATTGTGTGTGTGTGGGAATGGGGTGTTAATGTGTGTATGTGGGGGGGGTGGTTATTGTGTGTGTGTGTGATGCCAACAGGCCGCCCCCCTCCCCTACAACCACATGTTGAGGGGATGGGGCCCAACGGGTCTCCCTTGGTCTAGTTACATATAAAAATCTTTTTGATTTAACTTAATATTAATAATACCCTGCTCAGTATGTCAGTCCCTATACCTAACTCTTATTCGTATTCCTGACTAGAACTTCAATTCTCGCATCATCCATGGTCCCCCTTTCTCCAAGCTGCCTTGCCCTTCACTCCAACAGGAACATACATGCCTTGAACATAGATACATAGAAAATAGGTGCATTAGAAGGCCATTCGGCCCTTCGAGCCAGCACCGCCATTCAATATGATCATGGCTGATCATCCAAAATCAGTACCCCGTTCCTGCTTTCTCCGCATATCCCTTGACTCCTTTAGCCTGAAGAGCTAAATCTAACTCTCTCTTGAAAACATCCAGTGAATTTGCCTCCACTACCTTACGTGGCAGAGAATTCCACAGATTCACCACTCTCAGTGAAAAAGTTTTTTCTCATCTCAGTCCTAAATACCCCTTATTCTTAAACTGTAACCCCTGGTTCCGGACTCCCTCCAACATGGAGATCATTTTTCCTGCATCTAACCTGCCCAATCCCTTAAGAATTTTCTATGTTTCTACAAGATATCCTCTCATCCTTCTAAATTCCAGTCAATACAAGCCCAGTCAACCCACTCTTTCTCATACATCTGTCCCGCCACGCCGGAACTAAACCTGGTCAACCTACATTGCACTCTCACCATCGCTCTATTAAAACCATCCCACTTTCCAGACATCTCTTTGCCCACAAACATCCTGCTCTGCAGACTTTAACATCAAGGGCTCGTAGTCTCGGGAGAGACCGAGTTGGGAAGCTCCGGAAAGCCGTACGACGTCGGCTAGAACCGACCCGGGGTAGATCACTCGGCACGGGGGAGCTGAAATTCCCCCCGATGCAGGAGCTAGATCGCCCTGATGCTGAGGGTCCGCAGCTGGCTACGGGAGTAAGATTGTCCCATCAATGGAAGGTTAGAGGCCCACAACCACTGTAGGACAAAGAAGGGAAGAGATTGAACTTTTTTTCACCTTCCATCACAGTGAGGAATGTCACCCTCTATCACAGGGTGGAGTCATTGTGGTGGATGTTCATGTTAAAAAGTATTTTGTGTATTCTGATGCTTTTTATTAGTATGACTGTATGGCAACTCAAATTTATCGTATGTTGCAAAACATACTTGTCTAATAAAGTAAGTATGAGTATGAGTATGACAGTTGAAAAATTCCACCCCAGCTAAACCCTTAGCACTATGACAGTCTCCATCTATATTGGGAGAGTTAAGCTCCCCTTCTTTGGCAACTTAGTTGTGGCTGCAATCTCCTGGCACATTTGCTCTTTTATTTTCCATTGACTATTAGGGGGCTTGTCACACACTCCCATCAAGGTGATCACTCCCTTCTTATTTCTCAGCTCCATCCACTGACAAACCATCAGTAATGTCATCCCAAGCTACTGCCGTGACATTCTCCTTAATCATTAAAGTAACACCCCCCTTTCTTTTTACCCCACCTCTGTGTCACCTGTAACACCTACTTTAGTTCAGATTAGTTTATTGTCACGTGTACCAAGGTAGAGTGAAAATCATTTGTTGCATGCTAAGCAGTCAGCAGAAAAACAATACATGATCACAATCGAGCCATTTACAGTGTATAGATGCATGATAAGGGAATAACATTTAGCGCAAGGTAAAGCCAGCAAAGTCCAATCAAGAATAGTTCAAGGTTCACCAATGAGGTAGATAGTAGTTCAGCACTGGTCTCTGGTTATGCTAGGATGATTCAGTTGCCTGATAACAGCTAGGAAAAAACTGTCCCTGAATCTGAATGCTTTTGCAATTTCACACTTCTGTACCTTTTGCCTGATGGGAGAAACATAGAAACATAGAAACATAGAAACATAGAAACATAGAAACATAGAAATTAGGTGCAGGATAGCCATTCAGCCCTTCGAGCCCTGCACCGCCATTCAATATGATCATGGCTGATCATCCAACTCAGTATCCCGTACCTGCCTTCTCTCCATACCCTCTGATCCCCTTAGCCACAAGGGCCACATCCAACTCAACTCCTCTTAAATATAGCCAATGAACTGGCCAGCTCTAACTACCCTCTGTGGCAGAGAGTTCCAGAGACTCACCACTCCTGTGTGTGAAAAAAAAGTCTTTCTCATCTCGGTCTTTAAAGGATTTCCCCCTTATCCTTAAGCTGTGACCCCTTGTCCAGGACTTCCCCAACATCGGGAACAATCTTCCTGCATCTAGCCTGTCCAAACCCCTTAAGAATTTTGTAAGTTTCTACAAGATCCCCTCTTAATCTCCTAAATTCCAGAGAGTATTATAAACCGAGTCTATCCAGTCCTTTCTTCATAAGACAGTCCTGACATCCCAGGAAGTCAGTCTGGTGAAACCTCTCTGCACTCCCTCTATGGCAAGAATGTCCTTCCTCAGGGGGGGGATTTGGAGACCAAAACTGCACGCAATACTCCAGGTGTGGTCTCACCAAAGACCCTGTACAACTGAAGTAGAACCTCCCTGCTCCTGTACTCAAAGAAGGGAGAAGAGGGAGTGGCCAGGGTGCGACTCGTCCTTGATTATGCTGCTGGCCTTGCCGAGGCAGCGTGAGGTATAAATTGAGTCAATGGAAGTGAGGTTGGTTTGTGTGATGGTCTGGGCTGTGTCCGCAATTCACTTGTAATTTCTTGTGGTCTTGGATGGAGCTGTTCCCAAACCAAGCTGTGATGCATCCTGATAAAATGCTTCCGATGGTGCACCTGTAACATGGAATATTAAGCTGCCTATCCTGTCCCTCCCTTAGCCAGGTTTCATTAACAGCCATAGCATTCCAGTCATGTGTACCTATCCATGGCCTCTGTTCATCTGCGTTACCTGTTATGCCTCGCAGGTTGAAATAGATCTCACTTAAACCAACAGTGTTGCTTGTCTCACAGGCATACTCCTGGTCATTTCCAACATAAACGTGGAGGAAGAAACTGAAGATGCTGGTTTACACAAAAGACAGACACAAAATGATGGAGTAACTCAGCGGGACATGCAGCATCTCTGGAGAGAAGGAATGGGTGACGTTTCGGGTCGAAACTGAAATGGTATGAAGAAGTAGCAATGTTACAAAATTTGAGATTTTAAAAATCATGTCTGCAATTTATCCCATCAGATAAACCATAAAAAGAAGTTTAATTTGACACCTAATTCACTTTAATACTTCAGTATTAAAAATGTTATGGCCATTTTTATACTCAGAAATTGGCATCTTGTTCCCTATTGCTTTTCTATTGACAACACAAAAGCTGTGATCGAGGACAGTCAAAAGCCCATAACTTTCTTAAAAATTAAGAGAACTGAATGAAATGTCCAGTTATTATAGATTGAAGCATTCTGAAACAAATATGAAACAATCTTACTAGGAAGACCTGAAATTATAGCATATAATTAGTTAGTTATCTAATTGTAGCTAATTACAAAATTCAATTACTAGATCTAAACATCTATCCATTTCTTAAGAAAAGGTTAACATTTTTAAATAGTATAAGTTTCCAAATAACATTCACACAAGAATTCACAATATAACATGATTTTTTAATCTGATTGTCATGAATTTATAGGCCAAATTGAAGGAATTTAATGTTTAATTCCCATAAATTAATGGGCATTTTAATAATCTTGCGAGTGGGTTTTTGTGGAACGTGATCAAATGGAACGTTGCGGCTGCGGTAAATTTGAACCCCATATCGGCAGGAAAAACTCTGCCAGTTCGGATGGGGCCAAAATCACATTTTCGCCAAGGAAATTTTGATTAAAGTCATCCTAAGAAGCAAGTTTATATGTAAAATATACAACTTACTACGTGTTTTGTCCCCTATGTGTGATCCGTCCCGTTGTAGGCATTGAGGATGTTAGAAGTAGCTTTTTAATTTTACTCCAGAGTTTAAATTGTCCCGCTATGTTTTTTTTTAAACATCTGAGAACGGAAGTCGGAACGATTTTTCTGCATCAGCTGGCAGTCTGAGGAAATCCATCTTGGACAGGCAGGAGAAAACAGCATTTTAATGTCACACACACGGCCTATGGCAGAACTGCAGCGCCGCTGAAGGTAAGTATTGTAACATCGCTAGAAGACGGGTCTTGACCCAAAACTCCATAGATGCTGCCTGTCCCACTGAGATACTCCAGCATTTTGTGCCTATATTCTGAAGAATGGTTCTTGTTTGAATTAATGCCTGCTTCATCTAAGTAATTTTATAATTTTGATAATCTCTAACATTACAGTACCCACCTCTGACGCGCCAAACATCACAACCTAGGCATACAAATCTGTCTCTTTGCCTCCCACTCTCTCAACGGCACCGCAGAGAGGGATGGATGAAGAATCAATAAGATAAAGAGCAAGAAGGGGAATCAATGAAAATATTTAGTGTTGGATATCAGGTGAAACTAAGACCTTCGGCCCAACCCGGGTCGCATGGACAGCAATCACCCGATTAACCATCTACACCCAATAGGGACAAGTTTTTTACATTTATCAAGCCAATTAACCTACAAACTGTATGACTTTGGAGTGTGGGGTAGTTAGACGAGATCTCAGGAAAAGAAAACATGGGTACGGGAGTTAACAAACAACCCGTAAGACAGCACGATCGTCAGGATCAAACCCAGGTTCGTGCTGCCAATCCAAGTAAGGAGCCAACTTAACCGCTGTGTGATGTGTCTATGGTGATTGTTCTTCAATTGAGCAGCAGTAGGTTGAAATGTATGAAAAAAATTAATGACAAAGATCTTGCGATTTCTCAAAAGCAGATAATGATAATCATATAGTGTATAAATATATTTCCAATTCCTTTCTGACAATTAAATTTCCCATTTAGTGTGATGGTCAATTAATTGAAAATGTTCCAATGCTTAGACTTCCTGGATTTTTCATTGGTGTCCCAGACTGACTGTCTGTGCCCCTATCGCATTAGGCTGGCACATGATCTTATGGTTCGCCAAAGTAATTTTGAATGTCAACTTTCTTCCCTCCTGGGGATCATTCATTGTCTCATTTGAATTTTGCACTCAAAGGGAAGGTCGTTCCATCGGAACCATTTTTTCACATATTGCTATTTGGACACTTAAGGGGGAACCTACCTGGATCAGTGGACCTGAACATGTGGTAGACTTCATTCTCTTTTATTCTCGCCTCTCTTAAAACTACCTCTTTTCTTTATCATTATTTCAACATTAAAATTAAGTACAAAGAAAACTGCTCTTCATTATTGAATTATAGTATAAGCAATGAAAACAATATTTGGGAAAGAATATTTCAGCGATAGCACTTCTGCTGGTCGCCAAAGACTCGGGTTTGATCCATGTACGGGAGGTGGGCGGTCTGACGACGAAGCGTGTACGAAATTCGCCATGACCACGACAGTGGGATTTTTTTTAGATCTCCGGTTTCCTCCCACATCCTAAGGACGCACACAGGTTTGTAGCTAATTGGGCTGTATGAATGTAAGTTGTCCGCGATGTGTGTATAGTAGTGGGGAGTTGCTGCTCAGTGTGAATCGTGGGCCGAAGTTGGCCTGTTTCCACGCTGTAATCCTAAACTACAACTAAACTAAACTAAGATGCATGTTGCATCTGTGTAAGAGTATAGATATACGTACTAGACTAAGTGGGACGTCGTTGGGACGTCTCAGCTTCACAAGGGAGGGTTGGTCCCCCTAATGCAATATTCCACCTCTCCACTCAAATTCCAATATTGGTGGCCTTGGATTGGGGGGGGGATCTTTCTGGAGTGCTTAGCTATGGGTATTGTAGGGCTGACTGGTTTCGGCAGGGGCTTATATAGGACATTGTGGGCCGATGGATTCATGTGGGCTGGAGGCTCAGGTCACATCAAGCCTGGTGATGGTCTGGCAGCTCACTCACGTCAAGGCTGGTGGCTGGCGGCTGACTCAACGCAATTCCTTGAAATCCACTCTCAAGGGCAGGATGCAAGGCCACCCAAATTCAAAGCAAGTTCCATACTACAAAAAAAACACTATCAAGCATGGTGGGCCTTCACCAATTCGAGGTGCAATTTCTCTGCCACGTATCAAGCAGGGTGCAAGGCCACCAAATTCTATGATGCAGTGTTCCTAGCCATTTCGAAGCAGGGGCAAAGCCACCAAATAAAATTTCAAATGTCAGATTTCCATAGCCATTTCAAGCAGGCGGGGCATGCCAACAAATTCACATGCAGTTTCAAACCCATATTCTAAGTGCAAGGTGTAAAGGCCAGAGCTAAAGACAGGAGATTTGTGACCTGATCCCTCCCCCTTCTTGCGAGGCTGAGCCACTTGCCCACAGTTCGCAGGTTTTCATAGTCCCTCCCACCAGTAAGGGGCTTGGCTTTCATGCATGATTGACGATGATTAACATTTTGTAAACACTAATAACTCTTTATGCTTTCATAAGCGGTAGACTAGGAAGCGGTAACTAGGGAAATGATGAGGTAATAGCAGTGATGTGTCGTATATGGATTTCAGTAAGGCCTTTAGACAAGGTTCGCGCCTATGGAAGGTGGTTGCAGAAGGTTCAATGCTTTGGTGTGGGTGATTTAATGGCGAGGTAGGCAATGATGATTCTACAGTGGCTGAATGGTGAGATGTCAGAGAGTAAATGGTGGATGGCTGTTTGTCAGTGGACCGTGACGCAGTGGGTGGCCTCAATGGGGGGGGGGGGGGGGGGGGAGTGGGGGGGGGGGAGAGAGGGGGGGGGAAAAAAAAAGGGGAAGGAAATCTGTGTTGGGTCCACTGTTGTTTGTCATGTTGAAGTGGGGGGAAATCAATATCTGGATTTAAGTTGGGTGAGAAAATTGGATAAGTAAGTATCGCAGGATGTACTTAAGATATGGTGGTATTGTGGATAATGAAGTAGAATTCTCAAAGTCTATCAGAGTAGATTGGGCATTTTGATGAAAGTGGGCTGAAAGGATGGCATGTATGGACGTTTAATGCATCTCTCATTGAATAGTGTTGAAGTGCTACATCTTGGCAGAGACAAATCAAAATAGGACGTACATAGGTAAATGGTAGGGAATTGAGGAATGCTGTGGAACCAGAGGGATCTAGGAATAACTGTGGGGCATCAGTTCCCTAAGGTGGAATTCGCATGTAGATAGGTGGATAAAAGAAAGCCTTTGTGTGCTGGCCTTTTTATAAATCAGAGCATTGAATATAGGGATACGGGGAAGTAATGTTTAAAATTAGTACAAGGCAATTGAGTAAGAGAACGCAATTCTAGGAGTATGGTGTAGCAAATTTTGGCGCCTAGTTATAAGAAGGATGTCAACAAAAATAAGAGAGTACAAGGAATTTACTAGAATGTTGGGCCAGGTTCCAGCAACTATGTTACAGAGAAAGGTGATCAAGTTAGTCTTATTCTTTGGAGCGCAGAAGGTTATGGGGTGACTTGATTGAGGACTTTAAAATGATGAAAAGGGATAAGACATGAAGTTGACGGTGGATAAGCTTTTCCCTTGAGGGTAGGAAGATTCAACCAAGAGGGGCATGAACATGAGAATTAAAGGGACAGAGTTTAGGGTAAACGTGAGGCGGGAACTTCTTCTACTCAAGAGGGGGGTGGCTATGTGTGAATGAGCTTATCCAGCAGAGGTGGTGGAGGCAGGATCGAACTTTTAACATTTTTAAAAGTTAAATGGATAGGTATAATGGACGTGAAGGAATAGGAGGGGTATTGGTCTGAGTGCAAGTACATGGAAACTACCACCTCTTAAAGAAAAAAATGAATTAAAAGTAGCTAGGGAAAACAAATGGTCGCACGGACTGGAAGGGTCCGAGAGGGCCCTGTCTCCTGGTGGCTATATTGTTATATGGTTATGATTGGTTATATGGTAGACATGGATAGAATTTCTCGGCACAGTGATCGAGCGGAGGGACTGAGTAAGATGGCCAAAAATCACCAGCCATAACTGGTAGCGTTTTTCCATAAAATCAATTATAGGAGCGGCATACAGGAAGTGGTCAAGGTTAGATTTTTAATATATAGATGGCAGGCCAACTTTTGCATTTCAAACATTGGGGGATTAAAAAAATAAAATGGTGGGGGTGTAACGTGGGGGGGGGGGGTGTTGTGGGGGGGGGGGGGGGGGGGGGGGGGGGGGGGTTTGTGTTGGGGGGGGTGTGTGGGGGGGGGGGGGGGGGGTTGGGAAATATTAGGATTGTTGGCTTGTGCAAATTTTAGGAGATTATACATAACAAATTTTCATTTTAGGGCATATTATGGGGGGGGGGTTTTTTTTATGCATTTCTCAAAGCAACATTTCAATTAGCAAGGTATTCTCAAATGAACTTTTCGATTAGCAAGGCAACTTTAGCATTCGTAAACCGAGACTTTCATTATAGCAAGGCAACTTTGCATTCTCAAACCAACTTTCATTAGGTAAGGCGAACATTTGCATTCGCCAAACCACTTTCAATACAAGCAATCTCTGTAGCATGCTCAAACCAATATTTCAATTATGAGCAAGGCAACTTTACATTCTCAAACGTGCGGCAATTTGTAGGGGGTTTAAATTTTTTGTTGGGTTTATGAGGGATTGGTTATTGAGATTAGTTTGATTTATAGTACCAAAGTTGTTCATGGATGGCAAGGCAACTTTTGCCATTCCATCAAACCATACCTTTCAATTAGCAAGGCAAATTTTGCATTCTGAAAACCGAACTTTTCAATAGGCAAGACACGTTTGCAATCATCAAAACTAATAAAAAAAAAACACCAACTTTGTTATCATTAGGGCAAGACAACGTTTGCAATCTCAAACCAACTTTTCAATTAGCAAGAGCATACTTAAAAACAATAGCATTCTCAAACGACAACTTTCCAATTAGGCACTAGGCAACTTTTGCATTCTCAAACTAATAAAACTCTCTCCTAAAAACAACTTTTGCATGTCTTCAAATTAAAAAAGCACTTTTTTTTTTCAAACTATCATAGACGAAGACAACGAGTTTGGGCAATCTCAAACCAACGTTTTTCGAATTAGGGCAAAGTGCTAACTTATCATTCTCAACCAACATTTTCAATTAGTGCGCAGATGGCATCTTTGCATTTTCAAACCAACTTTCAATAGGCAAGGCAATTTTTAGCATTCTTCAAATCCAACTTTTTCAATTGAGGCAAGGCAAACTTTAGCATTGCTCGAAAAAAGGCAACTTTTGCGCAATTAGGCAAGCAACTTGTTGCATTCTCAAACCTAAACATTTTGGCAATTAGTCCCGCAAGCAACATTTGCATTCTAGCAAACCGACTTTTCAAATAGGCAAGGCAACTTACATGCTCAAGAACCAACTTTTCAATTAGGCAAGGCAACTTACAATTCCCAAACCAAATTTCAATAGCAAGGCAACCTTTGCAATTCTCAAACCAACTTTAATTAGGCAAGGCAACTTAGCATTCGCAAACCGACTTTTCAATTAGGCAAGACAACTTTAGCATGCTCAAAAACCAACTTTTCAATTAGGCAAGCAACTTGTAGCATTCCCAGACCAAATTTCCAATTTAGGCAAGGCAACTTTTTTGGCATTCTCCAAACCATCTTTCATTAGGCAAGGCAAATTTTTTGCATTCTCAAACCAACTTTCATTAGGCAAGCAACTTTTTCCATTCTCAAACCAACATTTCAATTAGCAAGGGCAAATTTTGGGGGGGGGGGGGGGGGGGGGCTGTTCAGAAACCAACTTTTTTTCCAATTATATAGGCAAGACAACGTTTGCAATCTCAAACCAACTTTTTCAATTAGGCAAGGCAACTTAGCATTCTCAAACCAACTTTTCAATTAGGCAAGGCAACTTTAGCATTCTCAAACCAACTTTCCAATTAGGCAAGGCAACTTTTGCATTCTCAAACCTAAAAACACTTTTGCATTTTCAAATTAAAAAACACTTTTGTTTTTTCAAACTACATTTTCGAACCACATTAAGGGCTATGACAGATCAGTAAAGCCACTCACAGTTTAGTAGACATGTGTTCAGTGTTAATCACAGCTCAGGCTGAGAATTGCAACCGTCTGCTCCCCCATCTGCAGAGACCTGAGGCACCTCCACACTTCCGGGTTTTATAGTCCCTCTGGAAGGGGGTGGCCTTCAGGAGAGAGAATCTCAACATATCTTAAACATTAATAAGTCTTTTATTTTTCATCGATGGGAAAAATCCTCTCGTCCTGACCAGCGGAGGGGGACTCTGAGTAAAATGGCCAAAACTCACAGCCGTAAGTCGCAGTGATTTTTTCTAAAATCAATATACAGTGTAACAGGAAGTGGTCAAGATGAGACTTTTAGTAATATAGATGGTTGATATTTTAGATCTGGGAATCCTCTTCAGAAGTAAGGATAGAAATGTGTTTGTCAAGTTAACAGATGAGGCGAGGGAAGAAGATGATTGAGCAAGGGGAATTCCTCTGACTGGGTGGAAATAAATGGGCAGTCAAGATTCACAGGACCGTTTGCAAAGTTTATATTGTGCTGACATAGTTTCATGCCAATATTGCAATGACTTATGTATTACAAAACCATGATCCACAAGTAAGTTGTAGGCAGACTGTCAGGACCGAGTGAGTACTTCCACTGATATCCTATATTCCTATTGTTCTATTGAAATTGGGTTGATCCAATTTCTATGTTGAAATGATTTTTAATTATTATGTTGGTATTTAATTGTGTAACAAAATGTGCTTTTCACTGCCGTTTAAGGAGAGAGCTACAACACTGATTTTACAACTTTAGCAACCACTTCCCTTGATGCTTCCCATAAACATCCCAGGATACACCCATTCCGACCCCAGATAGACACAAAATTGCTTGGAGCAACGCAGCGGGAACAGGAATCAACTCTGGAGAGGAATGTGTGATGCCTTCAGTTCAAGAACCCGTCTTTCAGACTGCGAGGGCCTGCCTGTTTCAATCAAGGCCCTCTCACTCTTCAAAGCTCCAGCTGCTAAAATACTGTACAACCTTTCGTCATGACAATCCTCCCATATCTGAAATATTAATTGGTTTCTCTTTCTGCTGATACAGCTTGACAGGCTGAATTCCTCCAGCTTTTTCATTTTGCTCTCCTCCAACATTGTCCTCGGTCTCTTGACGCTCAGTCAGTTTTGTACCCTGTCTGGCAACATGCTCCGGATCCCATGAGCTGTGTTTTTCTAATATATAAATGCATTGGACATAAATGTAGATGTGTTGGTTAGAAAGTTTGCAGATGACACCGACATTGCTGGCAGTGCAGACTGTGAGGAAGGCTGCCAAAGTGAACAGCAGGATATAGATGAGCTACAAAACTGGGCAGAGAAATGGCAGATGGAGTTTAATCCGGGCAAGTGTGAGGTATTGCATTTGGCATGACCATTCACAGCATTGTTGTATGGAGGGATCGTGGGGTCCAAGCCCATAACTCCCTGAAACCGGCAATACATCTAGATGGAGTGGTAAAGAAGGCACATGGTATGTTTGCTTTCATAGATTGGAGCATTAAGTATAATAGTCAGGCAGTCATGATGCCACTTTATAGCACAATACATATCCATATAAGCATATGGATAAGCAGGGAATGGAGGGATATAGATATGACAGAATATTTTCAAATGTATTAGAAACGGAATGGGTGCCAGGAGGATTGGCGTACTGCGCACGTTGTTCCATTGTTTAAAAAGGGTTCTAAGAGTAAACCTAGCAATTATAGACCTGTTAGTTTGACGTCAGTGGCAAACAATAATGACAGGAATACTTGAGGATAAATATCTCTAATCATCTGGAAAAACGGGTCTGATTGGAACAGTCAACAGGATTTTGTGCTTGAAGGTCATGTTTGACCAATCTTCTTGAATTTTTTGAAGAGGTTACTAGGGAAATTGATGAGTAAAGTGTGGTTGGTGTGTTTTATGGATTTCAGTGAGGCTTTTTGACAAGTTTCCGCATGGAAGTTGATTAAGAAGTTCATTGTTGGGTATTAATATTGAGTAGCAAGATGGATTCAACAGTGGCAGAATGGGAAGATACCAGCGAGTTATGGTGTAGCTGTTTGTCAGTTGGAGGCCGGTGACTAGTGGGGTGCTCAGGGATTCTGTGGTTGGGTCCATTGTGTTTGTCTTATACATCAATGATCCTGATGATGGTGTGGTAAAATTGGATAAGTAAGTATGCAATGATAAGAATAGGTGTGTTTGTGGAAATGAAGTAATTTTCAGAGTCTAGAAGAGTGAATTAGCCATTTTGGTAGAGTAGGCTGAAAGATGGCAGATGGAGTTTAATGCTGATAAGTGTGAGGTGCTACATCTTGGTAGGACAAATCAAATAGGAAGTACATTGTATATTGGTTACGCCACAACGAAAAAAAAAAAAAAAAAACAACAAAAAAAAAAAAAACAAAAAAAAATCTAAATGCATTAGAACTAGGGATCTAAGAATAACTGTGCATAGTTCCCTGAAGGTGGAATCTCATGTAGATAGGGTGGTAAAGAAAGTCTTTGGTGTGCTGGCGTTTATAAATCAGAGCATTGAGTGTAGAAGTTGGGATGTAATGTTAAAATTGTTCAAGGCATAGGTGAGGCCAATTCTAGAATATGGTGTACAATTCTGGTCGCCAAATTATAGGAAAGATGTCAACAAAATAGAGAGAGGACAGAGGAGATTTACTGGAATGTGGCCTGGGTTTCAGCGCCTAAGTTACAGAGAAAGGTTGAACAAGATAGGACTTTATTCCTTTGAGCCCAGAAGGTTAAGGGGGACTTGATAGAGGTCTTTAAAATTATGAGAGGGATAGACAGAGTTGATGTGGATAACATTTTCTATTGAGAGTAGGGAAGATTCAAACAAGAGGACATGATTTGAAAATTAAGGGACAAAAGTTTAGGGGTAACATAAGGGGGAACAGAGAGTGGTAGCTGTGTGGAATGAGCTTCCAGTGGAAGTGGTAGAGGCAGGTTCGATTTTATAATTTAAAAATATATTGAATAGGTATATGGACGGGAAAGGAATGGAGGGTTATGGTCTGAGTGCAGGTAGATGGGACTAGGTGAGAGTAAGTTTTCAGCATGGACTAGAAGGGCCGAGATGGCCTGTTTCCATGCTGTAATTGTTATATGGTTGTTATATGGTTATTATATGCCATCAGATAAGAGATTGTCTTGGCATTATGTCTGGCACAGGCATTGTGGGCTGAAAAGCCTGTTCTTATGCTGTACTGTTCTATGTACTGTGTGTCCACACCAAATATTAAAGCAAAGTAGGGTAATTATAGTAAATTAAACTGTAGTTAATTGTTTATTGTTGTCATTGTGTTTAAAGAAATGTAATAACTCAATGAACATTGAGACAATACATGATTACAATCGAGCCATTTACAGATACATGATACGGGGATAATGTTTTGTGCAAGGTAAAGCCAGTAAAGCTTGATCAAGGACAGTCTGATGGTCACCAAAGAGGTAGATAGTAACAGACTATAGATTAGGACAAGGACAACAAAATCCAACAATTTCTGGGACAGCGTGAGAGGACATGATATTCATTTTCAATACCAATCACTATTATGTGATTTTCTTGATTACATGTTAAGGAACATAGAAACATAGAAAAATAGGCACAGGAGTAGGCCATTTGGCCCTCCGAGCCAGCACCGCAATTCAATATGATCATGGCTGATCATCTAATATCAATATCCCATTCGTGCTTTCTCCCCATATCGATTGATTCCTTTAGCCCTAAGAGCTAAATATAACTCTCTTGAAAACATCCAGTGAATTGGCCTCCACTGCCTTCTGTGGTAGAGAATTCCACAGATTCACAACTCTCAGGGTGCAATGATTTTCCTCATCTCAGTCCTAAATGGCCTACCCTTTTTTCTTAAAATGTGACCCCTGGTTCTGGACTTCCCCAAAATCAGGAACATTTTGCCTGCATTTAGCCTGTCCAATCTAAGAATTTTATAAGTTTCTATAATATGTAAATATTAAATATTTATATTCTGGAGGGTTTTTGGCGGAAACAAAATATCAATGATTTTTGGCTGCGTTTTACTGATAATGTAGTGTGCTGCTCTGCTCTATTCAAGTCTGTCAGCATAAAATGCACTTGAAAATTGGTTGCTCCTGCTAATGAAGACTGGAGAATAATCAGATATAAAAGTGCCTGAGAAATACAAAACAATGAAATAACCTGTCTGTGGCAGTTAAATGTCACGGCAGTACGAGCTTGCCCCTGAGAATATACTGTAGAGTTGATCCATTCAGAGTTGGTGGAGCTAATATAAAAGTCAATAAAGTTGTAAATACGTGAAGGTCTAATGTCTGAATCTAACTGAGAATTTATTGCAACCTTTGAATGCAACAAAGAAAGGACTGGGGAACAAAATAGTGCCTTGTTGAGTAATTGGCCGTACGCCAGTCGGCAATTACAGGGTGGCATGGTGGTGCAGCGGTAGAGCTACTGCCTTACAGTGCCAGAGACCCAGGTTCGATCCTAACTACTGCTGCTTGTCGGTACGGAGTTTGTACGTTCTCCCTGTGACCTGCGTGGTTTTTCTCTGAGATCTTCAGTTTCCTCCTATGCTCCAATGACGTACAGGTTTATAGGTTAATTGGCTTGGTATAAATGTAACATTTCAGAAGATAATAGTAAGATTAAACAAGAACTTACCAGTTTGAAGTTTGGTCTTTATTTTATGAGTAGTTACGATGAGCGATTACGTGAAGAAGGCCATCAGCCCGCATGCGCGTCAATCTTCAAAGCAGCGGTGTGAAATCACAGATAACAGTTGATGAACCGAATATAGTAAGATTTGAGAACTTAGAACTACCAGCTGATCTTTATGAGAGAGGGTTGGGAGCGGGGGGCATGTAATCGCTCATCGTAACTCCTCATAAAATAAAGATCAAACTTCAAACTGGTAAATTCTCGTTTAATCTTACTATTTTACTTCGGAGTCACGTGAGTGACTACGTGAAGATTTTGATGCTCTGTGATTTCATGCCGTAGAAACGAGTCCATGTGTCACACACTGCATCAATTGACCAGGGATGAGTGAAATTTAATAAAGCATCACATAAATTGAAACATGCTGGTGCTTTTTAATGATGATAATAGTAATCCCAATCATCCAGGAGGAATTAAAAATATAACCTAAAAATAGTGTTGGTAAATACCCCCAATCTGGCAAACGTGTTTATTATAACACATTTGGAAATTTGCAGGTTTGACCATCCTGCAGCCACTAAGATGAGGTCCAGCGGAACATTCACAACCCTCGCTGCTGATGTTGTTGCAGCCGTATGAGGGGTTTTTTTTGTTTGTTTGTTTTTTTTGTAACTAACAACATTGCTAGTTCAGAGCCTCAAAGGCTTTAGGTGACATAATGACTGTTGTAGACTGTTGTTGACCACACACACAACCAAAGGTCCATGAGGATAACCACTTTGTAAGTGAATAGACCAAGGACCGGAATGTAGCTGGAGCCCACCGGCGACGCTGCGTCAACAGGACATAAACATCTCATATCTCTGAGTACCTGGGCCTGGGGGGAAATTGAGTTGAAGATGCCCTTCATAAATCTGGATATCAGAAGTCGAGACCTGACAGCGTGGTGTGCCAAACCCAGCTGGAAGTAGGATCACAAGGCACTGCTGGCATAATATGTATACATATAATAATGAATACCAAGACATCCGTTATACGTACCGTGTCATACGATATATTGGACTGTAAACAGGACCGTTACCATTCACTTGATAGAGGAGATGTACTGTTTCTTGGTACTATCTCTTCAGGCCGCAGTGATTACATCCACCGTACAACCTGACAGTCCGTACCCAAGGAAAAGTTTTCTCATAGTCTGTAACCCGACAATTTGATTCGCTCATGCAGAGGATGGTTCTCCACAGTTACGGGGTAAACCAGCAGATTTTGTGTTTGGGGACAGCCATAAAACGTTCTGTTATCATTCATTATATCAGTGGACCCATGGCTGTGTAGGCCAGTCAGGCACTACCACGCCTGAGGCAGAGTCTTGCTGGTTATTAAGCAAGTACCGACAGATGAGGCAAAAAATGGAGGAAGACATAACGAACATTCCTCCCCAGTGTAGCGAGAATGCTCCCATCACCACTGCCCCTGAGAATGGCCGCCATGCCAGATAATTTTGCAACTGTTGATTGAGACTAGATGCAAACAATTGATATTTGGCGTTCCATCAATCCATAATGTCATTAAATACTTTGTGATCCAACATTCATTGTGTTGTCATTGTTTAACGTGATGATACACCAGCGCCAAATGAGGTTAGGTAAACTATCACGGGATATTAACTTAATTGAACCCATGTGATTAAAATATGCCACCACCATAGTGTGTCAACTTGTAGGTGAGCATGCAGATATGCATATTCGCATAATAAGCCTTTAACCCATAGAATGCATCTAGTGATATTAGGTAGTTGATACCACATAACTGAAGGATTGGTAAAAAATGACCAAAAATACTGAATACTCTTTGTCCATCATTGTGACATATCTGCAGCTGGTAATAGCATAGATTTGTTGAAAATGACCACTAAATTGCCAATTTACACTGGCCACAATCTCTTGCCCCAGTGCGGAGTCACAGACAATTAATAGAGTTAAAGGTACATCGCAACCTATAACTCTAGTTGTTATCAACATAAATTTAACTGGATGGATGAGAAACCCCAATTTCTCAAATATGAGTTTTGTGGCTGAAAACAGCTAATTTAGCAAGATTCAGCATTTTAGAATATCATCCAGATAGGCCATAAATATGTATTTTCAAGCTTTGAGCAGCCCAAGCACTGGCTTGGTAATTTGGTAAACAACCTGGAAGCTGAAGTTAGCCCATTTTGCAACGCTTTAACTGCTATCGTTGCCCATCCAGCTAAATTTCAAATATCTTCAGTGAACCTTGTGAATGGGAACTGAATAGTATGCATCTTTGAGATCAATGCATGCCATAAAGTATCCTATGGCATATCCATTTTTAGACAGTAACGAAGTTCCCCATTTAAAATTAACTGCACATGTGAATGTGAGTTAATCAAGGGTGGCCCAATGTCTCGACATACGTGCAAAACAGTGTCATCTGTTACCACACGTACTGGTCCACACAACCCGTGTGAGTTCTGTAACCGTCCTCAGGTTTTGATTCCATCCTTGAATTTGGATGATAGGACTGCTGGGGTGTTCCAGTTGCCGGTTTTTCCGGCGACTGTCGGCAACTTGACACACTCGGCACACACACACAAACACATTGCTTCCTTCACCAGCCCGTTATACAGGCGGGAGACAGGGCAAGAGGGGGAAAGCGCTGTTTAAATAATTCACAAGGTGCAAAGCCAAGGTGAAACTGACACACAACGCGATGCTGTAAAAAGATGGCTAAATCACAGTAAATGCTTTAAAAGAGGGGGGAGGGAGTGGAGGGGGGATAATGGGGGAGAAGGAATGGAGACAACTTTTAAAAGCCAGAGATACACAGCTGTGAAGTTCGGCGGACATTTAACATTACCTGTCGGTTATCCTTGGTTCTGAAAATTACTGGTTACCTTTTTTTTCTCTATGAGCCAATGAAATTCACCGGCGACAACCAACGAGAAGCTCCGAGAACCTTTGACCTCCTGACAACCCACTAGGACCTCCTGGCGATGCAACTACGGCTCGATAATTCTCGCTACTCTCCATGGCGGCTTCATTTTAGTCGCCGCTAATTTTTCAACACGTTGTAAAAATAATGGCAACCATAATGAGGCCGTGACTAGTTCCCAGAATGTGGGAGCTCCTCACGACCATGAAGGCGACTCCCCAGCAAACACCCGCGAATATGTGGCGACCATGTGGCGACTGCAAAGTCTCCTGCAGTCACCTAAAAAGTCACCTAAAGTGGGACAGGCCCATTAGGAAAAGACATGAATGACCTTATTGAATAGTGGAACAGTTCTGAGAGGCTGAATTACATATACTTGCTTATGCCTCAGAATGAACTGTATATTTTAATGACAGGATGTGTAGACTAATAGTTTGTTATGACTACATGCTGTATCTCTAAACTAAACTAAAACTAAAATGAAGATTTCTTGGTTGGTGGCTTCCATTTCATGCTCTACCATTTAATGTTCTTCTCTACCATTTTGTCATTCAATCCTTTCAATCTGGAATGTTGCTGCTGTTGAGGAGTTTTATTTGTACTGTTGATACCTGGACATTGATAACAAGAGAGAACAGGCAGTCAACCTCAAGGAGATCAACCGAATGATGATGAAGGATCAGTAAAATCATTCCATGATAATGTTCCTATGAGCTTGCTGCTCTTTTCCTTTACATTTGTGGAGTTCACAGGTTTTGAGTTTCTTTCAGGTACCATTTCAACTCCCTACACTCAATCCTCTGCTTCTCGCCACAGGTGTAGGAAGGAACTGCAGATGCTGGTTTAAACCGAAGACAGACACAAAAAGCTGGAGTAATTCAGTGGGACAGGCAGCATCTCTGAAAAGAAGGAATTGGTGACGTTTCAGGTTAAGACCCTTAGTAAAGATGAGGGAGTGGGGGCTCAGAAAGTGTAGGTCATTAAAGAGACGAAGGGTGTGTGACATGTCTTGGGCATAGATCAGGAGAGACTGGACCAAGGGGGATAGGATGGAGTCAAGGTACGTGCAACTCATTTCAGTGGGACAGAAACAGGCAGAAACAGTGGGTCTGCCAGGGCAGTTGTGCAACAGTTCTCCTTCAGTGCCCTGCATTGTACACTGGCCACCATGCATGGGCACTAGCAGACCTTTGATCTGTCACCCAGACTTGTAATGGATCTCAACTTTATTTTATTCTTCAACAAATCCACAGAGTCAGTCTGCAGAATGGTCCTGTGCCAAAACATCACGTATCCATATACTCCAGAGTTGCTACCTGACCTGCTTAATTACTCCAATACTGTGTGTCTATTTTTGTGAAACAGTATCTGCAGTTCCTTTTTCCTGCAAGTTGTGGGGGAGCTACCAGAGTATCCTGGGTACTATCTGCAATGTGGATGTTACTTGCCACAGAGCACCTATGCCTGAATATGGTCTAGGTCTGTTGCATGCAACCCTAAGTTGCTTCATTTGCAGAGTGACACACACAATGCTGGAGGAACTCAATGGTTCAGGCAGCATCTCTGGAGAGAAGGAATGGGTGAAGTTTTGGGTTGAAACCCTTCTTCAGATTCAAAATAAAAGGACTTTCCTTTTGGAAGTAGATGTGGAGGAATTTCTTCAGTCATGACCTAAGTGGGTTTTCTCCAGGTGCTCTGGTTTTCTCCCACATTCCAAATATGTACAGATTGGTGGGTTAATCGGGTTCGGTAAAATTGTAAATTTTCCCCAGTGTGCGGGGTTCACTGATCGGCGCGGACTCGGTGGGACAAAGGGTCTGTTTCTGCACTGTATTCTAAATTAAACTAAACTAAACACATATTACAATTGCCCAAGTACTTACTGCAATGCATATAGTGGATGATACACATGGCAGCCAGTGGTGTGAATGTTACATGCCACCGACACCCATGCCTGAATATGGTCTGGGTGTTCGGTGGCATGTTGCTGCATGCAGGACGAAGCTGCTTCATTTGCAGGGAGACACATCAAATGCAGGAGTAACTCAGCAGGACAGGCAGCATCACTGGAGAGAAAGAACGGGTGACGTTTCGGGTCAAGAAGGGTCTTGACCTGAAACATCACCCATTCCTTCTCTCCAGAGATGCTGCCTGTCCCGCTGAGTTACTCCAGCATTTTGTGTCTACCTTTGGTTTAAACCAGCATCTGCAGTTCCTTCTGTCACAATAAAAGTACTTTACACTGGCTGCCATGAAGAAGAGGAGGAATTTTTTTAGTCAGAGGGCCATTAGTCTTTAATAGAATAAGATATTATTAGAATAGAATATTAGTCATTATTCATTTGTTATTTACAGAGGAATTGTTACTAGAGGCATGCAATTAGACCCCACAGAAACAGTCCCTACGGCCCAACTTGTCCATGCTGACCAAGATGCTCTATTTGAGCTAGTCCCATTTGCTTCATATCCCTCTCAAATTTCATCTCCATGTATTTGTCCAAGTGTTTTTTAAATACTTTTATAGTAGCCTGCCTCAACTACCTCATCTGGCAGCTCCACCACCATCTGAGTGAAAAAGTTGTCCTTCAGCTTCTTATTAAATCTTCCCCTCTCACTTTAAAGCGACATTCTCGGGTTCTTGATCCCCCTCGCCTAGGTAAAAGGCAATAGAGTCAAATTGTATGGAATCAGTGAATAAGCCGACTTCTGACCTAATGATAGAAAGAAGCCCTTTCACAAAGCAGTTGCATGTGGTGGGATGAAGGACACTGCTCTGAGGAATTCCTGCAGTGAGCTGGGCTGGGCTGATTGACCTCTGATAATCACAGTATCTTCCTCCATCTGCAGTATGATTGGATTACTGTTCGATTACCTTTTCCTTTGCAGCTCATTCCCTCCAATTTTTTACTCCAGTATTTTGATCAATGGATATTTTTAAGGCAGAGATAAATAGATTCTTGATTAGTACAGTTGAGGGGTTATGGGGTGAAGGCAGGAGAATGGGGTTAGGAGGGAGGTCATCTGCTATTTCTCTATGGCACATTCTTGATGAAGCATAAAGATGAAGAGTTATGGCTGTTTATGCTGAGTTTGAGACAAAATTCAAGGCTGAGGGATAATAGACTCCATGGTTAGCTTTGGCTATGTTAAATTATAATGAGGTTGAGGTATAGCAGGAAAAGGGAGGCTGTAATGTCAAATTAAGTTGTATCCTGGCACCAAACACTTATAAATTAAATTGACAGATTTACGACCAATGTATGCTTGGAGTTGGGAGGTGTGTGTGGGTTTTGAATTTAACTTAGAAGTTGTGTAATTCGGCAAAACTCATATAATTAAGGTTTTTAATACATAGGTAATAGTATTTTAAACTGTGTGAAATTGTAGTGAAACCATTTATGAAATGTATTGTGTCTTAGTAGGATTGTAAACATTAGACCTTGTTTAGATTTATAGAAATATCTTTCTTCGTGGTATGGAAAATGTGTTTGTTTGTATGACTTGTGTGAACATTGTATTATATGTGTCTATCTTATATTTTGAGGAGTGGTCTTTGATAATTGAGCCTACTGGGGTTTTGCTTTGTTGAAATAAAATAATTCTAAACTAAGTTAAACCACAGGCAAACAAAGGTTGTAAAATGAGACCAGAGAAGGGGGGATCATGTGACTGCTGTTGTAAATCACCAGAAGGATCAGATGATTGCTTACTAGTTTGTCATACCTTCTGAAATGTCTAATACCTATATAAATGCCATGAGTTTGTATCAAAGTTGCTAATACTCTGGACCCGCCCCGGAGCTTCCAGCTCGGTGTTGGAAGGTTCAGAGACCAGTCTCAGCTGAATAAAGAATCGATTTCAACAGCTACAAACGTTTGAGTCAAGTTGACTTTAGATTGACAAAATAACTCAGTTTAACAGTGCAACACCTCACACCTGTCTGGATTAAATTCCACCTGCTTCTTCTGTACCCAATTTCCAACTGATCTATATTATCCTATATCCTTTGCCAACTTTCTTCCCTGTCCGTAATTCTACCAATTTTGTGTTATTTGCAAACTCACAAATCAGACTAGCTACATTCATGTCCAAGTCATTTATCTGTTCTATGCACAACACATGGCCCAGCACCAGTACATCAATCATTGCAGTCTTTCAGTCAGAAAACCATCCAGCCACTCTACCCTCTATCCTGTCACCAAGCCAATTTTAATTTTAGTTTGCCAACATACTGTAGATCCTTTGTACCATCTATTAACAATTGTCCTTGACCCCACCATTTGCTTCTAGTCCTTCGTGAAGTGCAAATCATAAACCATATACCACTGGACAGAAGAAACAGAAATAGGAATAAACTTGCGTCGGAAGGAACTGCAGATGCTGGTATAAACCGGAAATAGACCCAAAATACTGGGGTAACTCAGCGGGTCAGACAGCTTTTCTGGATAGAAGGAATAGATGATGTTTCGGGTTGAGACCCTTCCTCGGTCGAGACCGTTCTGTCTGAAGAAGTTTCTCGACCCAAAACGTCACCCATTCCTCCTATCCAGAGATGCTGCCCGTCCCGTTGAGTTACTCCACCTTTTTGTGTCATTCACAGGAATACACCCTTGGCTCATTTTCTCTGCTCTGCCATAATTACTCCTATCATGACTGATTTTTGATCTCAGTGCCACTTGCATGCACTATTATGTTCCTATGCTCTTAGTCATCTATCTGCCTCATCAGCCAATATAAATCAGAGGAGCCTCCAACACTGCACCTTCTCTGTTCCTCTGAGGAAATCATAATAGCCGAGTTTTCCTTCTCTGTGTGTATCAATTGTGAAATCACTGGATGACTGGCTCCATTCCTTAGTCTCTCATTGCTGTTCTGCAGCCCCTTAATCTGCACGAGGAGACATGAGTGAAAATAATAGCTTGTGTCAAACTATTGATTGGAAAGCACTCAGTGAAAGTGACAATGCTGGAGAGACATGCCATTGCATCAGGATGAGGCGACTGGGAGTAATAGATGGATAGAGATCTGAGAATGTGCATAAAAGATAATGTTGAGTGTCCCTGCAAAGTAAACCTAGGTGCAGAATTATGTATTGGAGTAGGGCTTGACATGGCAGAGTGAATGGGTGGGATGATGGTCACACCGTGATATGGTGAAGATACCGAAGATAGACACAAAAAGCTGGAGTAACTCAGCGGGTCTGACAGCATCTCTGGAGAAAAGGAACAGACTGAGCCTATGTTCGGTTTAAACCAGCATCTGCCGTTCCTTCCCATGCACATGGTAAAGATACCACTCAACTTCATTCAAGTTGACAGTTTGAGTTACCATACTGCCATACAAGTAAAAATAAAACAATACACCATAGAGTTTAACATAAACATCCATCACAGTGGAATCAACATTCCTCACTGTGATGGAAGGCGATAAAGTTCACTACTCACGGTTCCTACCTGCTTGGATGATTGAATTATATTCTGCACTGAGTCCAGGTGTACAGCAGCATTATTTAGCTATTGTGCAGGAAGACTATTTAGTCTGAAGAAGGGTCTCAACCCAAAAACGTCGCCCATTCCTTCACTCCAGAGATGCTCCCTGTCCTGCTGAGTTACTCCAGCATTTTGTGACTATTTTCTTTAGCTACTGATCTCCTCTGCTTCCTGCATTCTCCAACCTTCTACAGGCTTTGTTCTTTCCTTGGTGGGGAAAGGTATCTCTCTCTGATTCTTCCACGCCTGGAGCAGCAACTTTGCAGTGCAGTGTGTGGTGGGGCAGAGAGAGGAGGTGTATAATTGAAGCAAAAGAGGGATTTGGTACATGCTTCTCTTAGAAACTAGAACTGAGATTGCATGATTCAGGCCAACATCATGCCAAATCCAACACAGTAGAGTGCATATTGACTGGTTGCATCGTGGCCTGGTTCGGCAACTCGAACGCCCAGAAGCGGTAAAGACTGCAAAACGTTGTGACCACTGCCCAGTCCATCATCGGCTCTGACCTCCCTACCATCAAAAGGATCTACCGACATCGCTGCCTCAAAAAGGCAGCCAACATAATCAAAGACCCACACCATCATGGCCACACACTAATTTCACGATTGCCATCAGGAGGAAGGTACACGAGCCTGAAAACTGTAACATCCAGGTTCAGGAACAGCTTCTTCCCTACAGTCATCAGGCTATTAAACATGACAACAAATAAGCTTTGAACTACAACAGCTTATGATTAATATTGCATCATATTTGTTTATTTATTGAGTATGTGTGCATGTGTATATACATACACTGAACTTTCTTCTCAGTTATGTACTATATTTACATATTCTGTTGTGCTGCAGCAAGTAAGAATTTAATTGTCCTATCTGGGACATATGAAAATAAAGCACTCTTGACTTGACTCTTGACTATTTTGATGTTAAAACTACAAATTAAAATGTAAACTTAGGTGGCTATGTTAAGCTGCCATGTTCACCTGCAGCACATTATTGAGTATCGAGGGTGGCACCCCTTACTCTGAAACAGAAGATCAAGGATTTAACATACCACTCCAATGTATGGAATACACACATCCATGGTGACATGTTAATGCAGTACTGAGGGAGTATGAGCAAGTCCTTTGGAATTCAGGATGTCCTGTTTCCCCTCCGATTTTGTGGATTGTGTGGATTGTGAGAGGGCTCATGATACCAGTTTGGGATCTGCACAACTTTGCACAGATGGTGCAGACGATGACTAGCAGGGTGGGCTGTGTAGGAAGGAACTGCAGATGCTGGTTTAAACCAAAGATAGACACATAATGTGGGTTGTTGGATAACTTATGAGAAGGTGCAATCTATCTACTGCTTACACAGGACTTCTGTCTGCTCTTGATGCTTGGCCTTGAGATTCTCAATATTAATTGAACTTCCCAGCTGTTATCAGGCTACTGAACCATCCTACCACAACCAGAGAGCAGTTCTGAACTACTATCTACCTCATTGGAGACCCTCAGACCATCTTTGATTGGACATTGTTGGCTTTACCTTGCACTAAATGTTATTCCCTTATCATGTATCTGTACACTGTAAATGGATGGATTGTAATCATAAGAGCCAGGATTTTGTCATAAATGCCATGTGCCTTTTCAATCCTTTTTTGATGATTTCACCAAGATAATGCCTTTTTCATGATCGAGTGCTTAAATCAGCCTTTTATTGCCATTTTGCTAAAAGGTTGTGCTATTTTCTCCAATTGTACCGCAATTACAACGATGTTTTCTATGTTAACACATTAATATTAATGTTATTATTAACGTGTTAACATAGTATAAATTACAATAAAATATCCACCACCGGGGCAAAACCGGGGGCGCCACCATCGGTCATTCATTCGTTCGTGTCGCTGCCCGCTGGTTGTCTTCTCCAAGATTTATTTATTGCTTCTAATTTTGCAAACTTCCCACAAGCTATCACTTCCCTTGAGAAACATGGTGAAACATTAGTGAATAACTTGCAGGCTTTCAACAAAGTAACTGACGATATTTGTAAAGTTCCTGGCGACATAGGTAAAGACATACAAGTAAAATGTGAGAGAGTGATTTTAGCTTACATCTTGAAGAAATACAAAACATAGCTAAAGTTCTCAAAGGTAGTTATAATGCACAATATATCGACATGAATATAGAGTCTGTAGCTTGTTTCGGGTATGCACCAGTGACCAGTGAGGTAGAAAGAAGTTTTTCGCAACTGAAACATATTTTGTCTGACAGACGGCATAGTTTAACACCAGATAATTTGAAAAAAATGCTAGTAATTATGTGCAACCAGGCAACTTTGGTCATTTAATGTAGTATACCTTTATATTATCACTTTTAGCCATATTTTGGTGGTGGAAATACATGCCTTTTTTTGTCAATAAATGCCTTTTTTGTGCCTTTTTGTAATTTTATTATGCCTTTTTGCCTGCCTATTTCAGTTTTTTAGTGCCTAAACATCCTGGCTCCAGTAATCATGTATAGCTTTTCTGCTGACTGCTTAGCATGCAAAACAATCTTTTCGCTGTACCTCGGTACACATAGAAAATAACATAATGCATTTATTGTCATTCAAACAGACAAGGTTTGAACAAAATTTAATTCCTATAGTCATGACATTACAAAAAAAACTAAGACACACACTTAACACAATTTACCCAAACATCCATCACAGTGAATCTCCAACACCTCCTCACTGTGATGGAAGGCAAAAGTTTTATCTCTTCCCTTTTTTCTTCTCCTGCGGTCCAGCAGTCCAACTGCAACATCAAGGCGACTGGGGCTCTTGATGTTAAAGCCCCCGGCGGGCGATGGTAAGTCCCGCGGCCATTTAAGCCGCGCTGGGCCACGCTCCGAGTCATTTAAACCCCGCGATTCTGGTGGGAGAAGTTGCCATTGCGTTCCCCCACCAGGGACCCGCGAGCTCCCGATGTTCCTGTCCACCGGGCATGCGGCCGGAGCCTCCGAAGCTCCGAAGTCAGGTTGCAGCCACGCGCCACCACAGCTCTCCCTGCTCCGAAGTCGGCCAGCTCCGCAATGGCGAGTCCACAGGCTCCGCGACTGGAGCCATCAGGTTAGTTCCGGTTGGAGGCCACCGCCGGCTCCACGATGTTAGGCCCAAAGACACCGGAGACCCAACAGAGAAAAAGTCGGGTCCCCATACAGGGAAGAGATTAAACGGCGTCCCCCACCCCACATATACACAGCTAAAAAATAATAAAAAATAAAACATACAAAAACATACATCTAACGGGACAAAAAGTAAAAAAAAAGACAGACGGACTGCAGTTGAGCTGCTGTTGTCAGGCACCGCCACTTCGCACTTTAGCATGACAATAAACTAAACTAATCCTTTTTGTGCCAGAGTTTCCCAGGACTCAGTAGGGATGCTGCTCTTTCATAAGGGGGATATAATGGTCAAATGTTTTGTCAAGCAGATAAATTTAAATGAATCTGAAAAGAGCAATAGAAGATAGAAAAAATATGAAGGGAATTCTTGAGCATGGTTCGCAGACAACCAAAGACAATGATTGGTGCCCTAGTCAAAAACAAAGCTCTGGAAGAACTCGGTTGGTCAGGCAACATCTGTGGAGGGAAATGGACATATGGTATTTCGGATCAAGATCCTTCATCAATCTGAAGAACCTACTGACTTCCATCAGCATATGGTATTTTTGCACAAGATTTGTGCGGCACGGTGGCGCAGCGATAGAGTTGCTGAGTAACAGCACCGGAGACCCAGGTTTGATCCTGTCTATGGCTGCTGTCTGTATAGAGTTTGTACATTCTCCCCCATGACCTGCGAGGATTCTCTCCGGCTGCACCAGTTTCCTCCCACGCTCCAAAGATGTACAGGTTTGTAGACTAATTGGCTTCGGTAAAAATTATAAATTGTCACTAGTCTGAGTAGGGTAAGTGTGGTGGGATCGCTGGTCAGTGCGGACTCGGTGGGCTGAAGGCCCTGTTTCTGCGCTGTATCTCCAAACTAAACTCAACTAAACTAAAACACTAAACTAAACTACACTAAACTAAACAAAGAAGCTTTCAGCATTTCCCTGTCCATCCAGTAATCCCCTTTCACAATAGAGACCAAAATAATGTGTCAGCTTCAGGAGTCTGATGTTCAGCAGGCAAATGACATGACCTGCCGAAGGTTGCTTATTGAAGATAGTTAAGGCCTCACTCATATGGTAGGTATGTTACAAAACTTACCTTTAGCGGTGCTGCAGTTCTGTCGCTAGCCGTGTGCGCGACTTTGGCGCCTTTAAGGGGGGGGGGGGGGGGGGCGGGGTTAAAATGCGGTTTTCCCTTGCCTTCCGGAGCTTTCTTTTGTCGGAGTGCGAACTATTTCTGGAGATTCGTTCTGACTGCCGGTAGGTAAATTTTTTTTATAAATAGCCCGACTATTTTGGCGCTGGAGTAAAATAAAAATTAGCTCCTAATCCCGTGAACGCCAACAACGGGGAAGGATTTTACGTAGGGGACAGGTAAGTGAAAGCTATTTATTTTTACATATAAACCTGCTTTTTTAGATGACCTTAATCAACATTTAATGTTGTGAAATGGTGATTTATTCCCCTTATGAACCAGCAGAATTTTTCCTGCTGATATGGGGTTTAAATTCACCGCAACCGCAACGTTCTAATCCATCACGTACCAGAACATCCCACTCGCAAGCTGTTTAAAATGCCCATTAATTTATGGGCATTAAACACCCTTCAATTTGGCCTATAAATTAATGACAATTAGATTTAAAAATCATGTTATATTGTGAATTATCGTGTGAATGTTAATTGGACACTTAGGCTTTAAAATATTTTTAATTTTTTTCTTAAGAAATGGATAGATGTTTAGATCTAGTAATTGAATTTTGTAATTAGCTACAATTGGGTAACTAACTAATTATATGCTTTAATTTCAGGTCATCCAAGTAAGATTGTTTCATATATGTTTCAGAATACTTCAATCTATAATAACTGAAAATTTCTTTCAGTTCTCTTAATTTTAAAGAAAATTATGGGCTTTTGACTGTCCTCGATCACAACTTTTGTCTTAAGTCAATAGAAAAGCAATAGGACACAAGTTGCTAATTTCCGAGTATGAAAATGGCCATAACTTTTTTAATACTGAAGATATGAAATTGCATTAGGTGTCAAATTAAACTTGTTTTTATGCTTTATCTGATGGGATAAATTGCAGACTTGATTTTTTAAATCTAAACATTTTGTAACATTGCTACATATGGAGGTTGTCTTGGAGGAGAATGTCTAAAATTTTTCCCCTTGACTGAGACTGGAGGATCTACAAATCTGTAAGTCTTTGGAGTGTGGGAGGAAACCGAAGATCTCGGAGAAAACGCATGCAGGTCATGGGGCGAATGTACAAACTCAGTACAGACACACCCGTAGTCGGGAGTGAACCTGGGTCTCTGGCGTTGTAAGCGCTGTAAGGCAGCAACTCTACTGCTGCGCCACCGTGCCACCCAATATCTCCAAAATATTTTGGAGGACCTGGGTGACTGCTGCCTCATGGACCCTGAGTTTTGTGCCAGGATTTTGTGTCAAGAGTTTTGAAGTTTAGATCATCAAATGCATGTTTCCTCAATTGATGAACAGCTGCACCTAAGTGTTGAGGGCAGTATTGAATTCATCATCAGTGCCTGCTTGCACCAAGACATATAGCAAGTGCTCCATGTTTTCCAAGGATTTTTTGTGAACTTTAAATAATAAGATGTGATGCAGCAATAGCAGATTGGTAGAGGACCGCGTTCCAAGGGTATTGAACGTAAGGCCCATCCTCTTGTGAACTTTCGTGATTGAATACACAATATCTTAGAGCTCGGCCTCCAAGGTCAGAGTATGACTACTACATAGTATCATCTGATGCTCTGAGGATTGAATTATATACATAGATGACTGTGACAATGGCCCCACAGCAGAAGCGTCCATATCGGGGGGCTGGAAACTAGAAGTATCCTGAGCTAATTCTGCTGCCACCATCATCTATTGTGATAAGTGATGTCTTCCACTGATTGTCGCTGGAAGCTTGTGTCCTTTTCAGGATGGACGATGATCGCGATATCAACTTTTTTTAACAAGATGGGACACAAGGGACAATAGACAATAGACAATAGGTGCAAGAGTAGGCCATTCAGCCCTTTGAGCCAGCACTGCCATTCAATCTGATCATGGCTGATCATCCCCAATCAGCACCCCGTTCCTGCCTTCTCCCCATATCCACTGACTCCGCTATCTTTAAGAGCCATATCTATCTCTCTCTTGAAAGTATTCAGAGAACCACCCTCCACCGCCCTCTGAGGCAGAGAATTCCACAGACTCACAACCTCTGTGTGAAAGATTAGTCAAGCATTGTTTCCCCTTCGTAAATCCATGCGGACTCGGACCGATCCTGTTACTGCTATCTCATTGTGTCGCTATTTCATCTTTTATGAATGACTCTAGCATCTTCCCCACCACCCACGCCAGGCTAACTGGTCTACAATTCCATGTTTTCTCTCTCACCTTTCTTAAAAAGTGGGATAACATCAGCTACCCTCCAATTCACAGCAACTGATCCTGAATCTATAGAACATTAGAAAATGATCACCAATGCGTCCACGATTTTTAGAGCAGCTTCCTTAAGTGCTCTGGAATGGAGACCATCAGTTCCTGGGGATTTATCAACCTTCAGTCCCATCAGTCTACCCAACACATTGCCTGCCTAATGTGGATTTCTTTCAGTTCCTCCTTCACAAAAAGAACCATTTTGGTTCCATCTCACAATAAGCTGAAGGTCATAAGACATTTATTACTTCCACAGGGGACTTGCTGAAATATTAAACTAGCTATATTATTAAATATTTGACAGCAAAGCTTACTCTATGAAGATGACGTTCTTCCAGTTTGCCCCACCAGAAATAGGTGAACCCCCTATGCCTTGCTCTTTAGACTGCTGACCCTTGGGCAAGTCTCAATCAATGCAGACTTGATGTAAAAACATTTGAGTTTTGACGATCACTGAGCAATATTCAGGTATGTTACTGCTGTGACTGTCCATGATAGTCTTGACACTCAATCTCCCAAATTTCAGATTGTTGAGTAGAAGTTGCCTGTGTGTAATTTATTTTAACAAGCACTAACGATTGCTTACCAGCTGCACTTAGCAAGGTCTTAATCCAGTGGTAAATGGCAGGATCCAAGATGGCT
The DNA here is from genome assembly GCA_035221665.1 of Okamejei kenojei. Taxonomy (NCBI): domain Eukaryota; kingdom Metazoa; phylum Chordata; class Chondrichthyes; order Rajiformes; family Rajidae; genus Okamejei; species Okamejei kenojei. The sequence goes on along the minus strand of CM069136.1, from coordinate 24,435,007 downwards.
GGAAACTAGACACTGTGGCATGGCTATTCATGCATGCATACATATGTCCCATCTGGCTTAGTTTAGTTCAGTTCAGTTTAGTTTATTGTCCCGTGTCGAGGTACAGTGAAAGCTTTTGTTGTGTGCTAATTGGTCAGTGGGAAGACATGATTACAACCGATACACAATAAGGGACTGACATATAGTGCAAGATAAAGCCAGTAATGTCCGCTCAAAGATAGTCCAAAGGTCTCCAATGAGGTAGATAGTAGTTCAGGATTGCTCTCTGGCTGTGGTCGGATGGTTCAGTTGGCTGATAACAGTTATCTTCACAGGCACGGTGACAAAATACACACACACACACTTGTATGTGCTCAGGCACTGAAGTCCTTGACTGCTGCCTCCGTCATGATTTCTCTTCCACACACAGGTTCCTAAACATAGTTGCATATTGAATCCTGTTCCCATCCTTGGCTCTGGGTATAAGCCTACCCATATTGTCTTCGATCCTGAACAAGCTTGGCCAATGTGCATGACTAATAGTAAGATTAAACGAGAACTTACCAGTTTGAAGTATTATCTTTATTTTATGAGGAATTACATTGAGAGATTACGTGAAGACCCAGCCGGCATGCATGCGCGACATTCTTCAAAGCAGCGGTGTGAAATCACAGATAACAGAAGTTGACTAAATATATAGTAAGATAAGAGAACTAAAATACCAGTTGACCTTTATATAGAGGGTTGGGAGCGGATTCACGTGAGTGACTACGTGAAGATTTCAAAGCTCTGTGATTTCATGCCCTGGAGATGAGTCCATGCATCACACACTGCATTAGTGAAGAGTAAATTTTAATAATGCATTCAGACATGACATAGGTATAGACATGTTGATGCTATTAATGGACACATAGTGATAATAGTAACCTCCCTCAACAGGGAGGAACTATAAAACAGACCTAAAATAGAGTTGGCAAATAGCCCGGTCTGGCAAAGGGTATTTCTAAAATGTTTGGAAGATTGTTCATTAGACCATCCTGCAGCCGCCAGGATGAGGTCCCGCGAAAAGTCCATCCCCTGCAGCTGATATAGTTGCAGCCTGGGTGGAGTGAGACTTGTATGTCAGTGTTCACTCCTGTATCCCAGAACCCATATTAACCACCTGGAGATGGTCTGTAGTGATATTTTCGTATGAGGCTTCATGTGACTAACAATCATAGCTAGTTCAGAGTCTCTAAGACTCTAGTGACCTTAACATACTGGTGTAGATGAATGGCCACACACAACCGAAGGTCCATGGGATATGCCAACAATTCTAGTTTGCGACCTAATGTCCCTGGTGTATTCTCCTGATTAAGTCATAACATAATGTAATTTCCCTGCAGAATAATCATCCTGTCCAGTCACAGCTATGCAAAAAACTGGACCCGCGCTGACCCAGCACCATGAGCATAACCACTTGGTTAGTGAGCCAAGGAGAGAGATGTTCCAAAGTTAACATCCCATATCTCTGCGTGCCTGGCCTGGGGGGTTACGAGTTGAAGATACCCTTCATAATCTAGATATCAGAAGGTGAGACCCGACAGAGTGGATTCTGCTCCCCGCAGCCAATATGCTGTGAAGGCACGTTGGGCACAGTAAATGGCACTCTATTAATGATTGTCAAACCCCATATAGAAACTGAACTTCAAGACGTCAGTCATCCGTGTCAATTTATACATAATAACAAAATACCTCCCATCTCCTATGAGGGAAGTACTGTTTATTTGGTACTATCCCTGCAATTGCTGTGAGCATGCCCATAATTTGGTTTAACAATCCGAGCAGCAGGAACAGCCTTCCCAGTCTGCAAGTTAATGAATTGATTTATGTATGCAGTGGATGGTTTCCCGAGTCACGGCTAACCAGCAATTTTGTGCCTGGAAATAACCATATAAGGTTCTATCATCATCCCCAACATCAGCGGGAATCATGGCTGTATAGGCCAGTCAGGCACTACGAAAATGCCTGAAGCAGGAAATTGCTGAATTTGCAAGACCTGTCTGATAAGGTAAATGGAGGGAGACAAAAGAGCATTCTTCCTCAGTGTAGCGAGAATGCATCCATCGCCACTGATATGCCACGTATTTTGCAGCTGGTGATTGAGCCTGGATGCAACATTTCAATCTTTAGGTTTCCATCGAGCCCACAATGTCCTTAAATACTTGCGATCCAACATCCATTCTGTGTTGTCATTGCATTTACATGATGATACACCAATGCGAAATGAAGTTAGGTAAACTATTACCAGATACTTTGACTTGATTGCACCCATGTGATAAACATACAACAGCACCAAAGTGTATCAAGTTAGACTTGAGCATGCAGATTATGCATATTCGTACAACCTTTAATCCACAGAATGCACCTACTGTGTATAGGTAGTTGATACCATATAACTGAACAAATGGTAATTCATGCAAACCCATCTGCCTCCGTAACTAAAGATGGTATTAGTAATTATCCATCTTTGAGCAATAGCATCAGTTAGTAATTAACTGACAAGTTACTGATGAAGGTTAGTGGAGCAATGCTAAATACTGTTTGTCCACCATGGTGACTTTGATTGTTTCAGCTGGGAATAGGATATGTCTGGTAGTAATGACCTACATGGTACTTGTGAGCATGCTCCTTTGCACGCTGTATAGCTCTGATGATGCAAAGGCGCAAATAGCACAGCTGAAAGCCGATATATTGACAATCCCAGACAATTTAATAGAGTTAAAGGTAATCTAATACTCAATAATTTCAGTTGGTATCAACTTAAATTTAACTGGATGGATGAGAACCCAATTTCTGCAGTATAGTTTGGGCTGATACCGCTGATTTGGCATAATACAGCTTTTAGAACATCATCCAGATAGGCCATAACAATAGGTTTTAACTCTGAGCAGCCGAGCACTGGTTTTAGTAATTTGGTAAATAGCCTGGGGCTGAAGTTTACCCATTTTGCAATGCTTTTGACTGTAACATTGTTCCATCCAGCTAAATTTCAAATATCTTCAGTGAGCCCTGTGAGTGGAAACTGTTCCTCTGTTGTTAGACAGTAATGAAGTTTTCTATTCAGAAAAGTCTATACTGCACATGCGAGTTGAACCGGTATCTTTCATTGTTACAATGAGCGGCCCGCAACTGCGGCCTGTCTTGAAAGGCAACTCTGTCTTGCATAAAACAAGTGTAAATTTACCAACTTGTAAATGGTCCACTTACCTCATATTTCGGAAAGAACCAAACCCACCTACCTTCATGGTTATTGGTGGTCTTGTGGTAAGCCCAAAGGCCCCTGGTGCGGGTTCTAATTCCGTCCCAGATTTGGAGAGTAGGATTGCTGGGGTGCATGGACTCAATTCCCTGAGGACCGGTTTGGGCCTTGGCCTGAAAGGCCTGCGCCCAAGTTTTGAAGCTGCCACCTAGCTTCAGTGAAACGCTTGCTGTCGATAGAGGCGTGGGTTGTGTTGTTGCCGTGGTACCTTGATAAGCTGTACAGCTTTAATTCTTCATCCGGGTCTTACCTGTTTGGGCAGGTTTCCTGAAGAGAGGATTCGGCGGCTGGACATTGCTGGCCTCACTTGAACTTGCAGATTTGGAATTTAAAGCAGGTCCGATGGCGTTCTTCTGGAAGTAGTTCATTTTGAAGTGTGCATTGTACCCCCACATAGCGCTGTTCACTGCTGGTGAGACCCTGCAAGGAGAGAAAAGCAGACCTGGAATTAAGTTGATAAACTTAACTTCAGGTTTCTAACTTACCGCTGGTGGAGCAGCCTTTCCACAGCCTGTTGATTCGCAATGCGGTAGACTATATGTCGCGCATGCGTGCTGGCGGGGTCTTCACGTAGTCACTCACGTGACTCCGAAGTAAAACAGCTTATACTGCATACCTGTTTGATGTACTTTGCAGAAGACATTAAACTGAGATTCAATCTGCTCTCCCAGGTGGATGTAAAAAATGTCATCATGGTCCTATTGTGACGAAGATGGGTGATCTCCAGAGGCTCGCACTATGTTGATTCTTCAGTCAGTATCAGTGAAGCTGACCACCTGCTAATCACCATATTACTATAAGTAGATGGGCATTCTACATTAAAACACTTCAGGAAAATGTGTAACCAGTTTCAAGAAAAGTTGTACAGAAATAGTAGTCTTTATTTCTGTAGGTTTCACACACAGCATCAGATCCACAACACACTCCCAGCATCATTCATAGGGGTGTCAGTGGTTATGGAGAAGCCAGGAGAATGGGGTTGAGAGGGAAAGATAGATCAGCCATGATATAATAGTGGAGTAGACTTGATGGACCGAATGACCAAATTCTGCTCTTGGAACTTATGAACATGAACATAATGCAAGCCTGAAGCCAGACAGGCATCATCTGTGGAGAGAAGGAATGGGCGACGTTTCGGGTCGAGACCCTTCTTCAGATATTTTGTTGTTCAGTTGTTTTGGTTTGTTCACTCCATAATGCTGTGTTATTTTATAAGTGAATGGCATCCCTCCTTCATCATTGGCTACGAGTAATGTCTGCCATCTTTGCAGGGCAGGTGAGTATTTCTATTGTAAATTGTACACAGAAATCAATTTTGATTTGGACTTTTCTTCAAATTCATTGACTACTGCAAAAATATTTTAGCTTGTGTGTTTTTTGCCTCTTTAAGTGTATGTAACAGCAGGGTATTTCATTGCAGCAGGAGCTGGCAGTGTCAGTCTGCATATTAGTTCTTGGCATTATGAAAAACTCACAGTATGGTTCTTTTCACACTGAAAATAAAGGAGACGTATTTATAGACGAGAACTGTCTATGTCTGAATGGCACTGAATACAAAGGGAAAAAGAAAGGAATTAATAAGCTACTCCTGAAAACCAGGATCCTGCCGTTTAGAGCAATATCTTGCTTCAATTCCACATATATAAATTGTCCGAGCTTTCAGCAAGAATCAGTCTGAAGAAGGGTCTCGATCTGAAACATTACCCATTCCTTCTCTCCAGAGATGCTGACTTACCCACTGAGTTACTCCAGCATTTTATGTATGTCTGGTTTAAACCAGCATCTACAGTTCCTTCCAAACACAATGCAGTTAGATCCATTCCAAAATTAAAACTGGCTACTTTGGTGAAATTCAAAGCCTCCCAATTATACACAACTGTACATGTCTTACATATTTAATATGAATGTGTGGCGGCACCTGGTGGCAAGCCATGGGTGGAGCAAATCCTCGGCTCTAGCGGGAGGAGTTAAGTGTCTTGGTGTGGGAGGTGCAGGACATGGGGATTTTCCTTGGGGTTTTATAAGGTCAGGCAACACCGCTGACTGAAGAAGAGTAGGGAGCAGCACTGTTGACATTAAATACCATGTGATCATGCAATTTTGTGTCTTGTCTAATTCTTTGCTGGACTCCTGCGCGTCCCCGTTACGTTGGTGACCCCGACGTGATTTGACCATGAAGCCTTCTGATACAATCAGATCCCCTTGCGACCAGCGGATGTCCCGAAGACAGCAATCATCACGCCGTTCCGGTTGTTCGAGTTCCTGCGGATGCCCTTTGGCCCCAAGAACGCCATGCAGGCCTTCCGGCGCCTAATGGACACCGTGGGGAGCGGGCTTGACTCGCTGTATATCTATCTGGATTACATTCTCGTGGAGGGTCGCTCACGTTAGGAACACTGCGCCCACCTATGTTTATTGTGCCAGTGCCTCAATGAGCATGGCCTGGTTATTTACCCTTGCAAATGCCAGTTCGGCCTCCAGGTGCAGGTGAACCTCTGAACATTCTTCAGGGAATGGGGGTTCCCCTCCCCTACCATAGACGAGGCTCTCACCTGGGTCTCTTCTATACCCCGCAACACTGCTCTCTCTCCCCATCCCCACACTCGGAACAAGGGCAGAGTCCCCCTAGTCCTCACCTTCCACCCAACTAGCCGTTACATACAACAAATAGTCCATCGTCATTTTTGCCACCTCCAATGTGACTCGCCACATCTTCCCATCCGCTCCCTGCCTGCTTCCCACAAAGACCACTCCCTCCGTAACTCACTGGTCAATTCTTCCCTTCCCACCCACACCACCCCCTCCCCGGGCACTTTCCCTTGCAACTGCAGGAGATGCTGCACTTGTCGCTTTACCTCCCCCCTCGACTCCATTCAAGGACCCAAGAGTCTTTCCAGGTGCGACAGAGGTTCACCTGCACCTCCTCCAACCTCAACTATTGCATCCGCTGCTTTAGATGTCAGCTGATCTACCTCCGCTCGGTCCATATTAACCAACCTGATCTCCCAGTGGCTCAGCACTTCAACTCCCCTCCCATTCCGAATCCGACCTTTCTGTCCTGGACCTCCTCCATGGCCAGAGTGAGCACCACCGGAAATTGAAGGAGCAGCACCTCATATTCCGCTTGGGCAGTTTGCACCCTAGCGGCATAAACATTGACCTCCAATTTCTGGTAGTCCTTGCTGTCACCTCCCCTTCTCAGCACTCCCTCATCCCTCTAGCTCCTCCTCTTCCTTACCTCTTCCTGCTCCCCCACCCTACATCAGTCTGAAGAAGGATTTCAGCCCGAAACGTTGCCTATTTCTTTCGCTCCATAGATGCTGCCACACCCGCAGAGTTTCTCCAGCACTTTTGTCTACATTCGATTTTACAGCATCTGCAATTCCTTCTTGAATAAAATGTACAACATTGAAGCTGTTGTTTATGTCCCAATGATTTGACCATTTTAATATTACTGCTTAGCGAGTAATAATGTAATGAATGCAGAGTAAGGTTGGGAGAGTATTGAAGGTCACCAGGGCAATTTCAGTTGGGGAATCTACCGCAGTCAAGGACTGCTCCCCTTTGAGATGAGCAAGCAAGCTGTAGCAATTGCAGGCAGCTTTCGATGCTCTTGGCCACTCACATTATTGGAGAGTAGCCAACATCATTTGAGCATGGCTTGTTCAGATGATGGCCCCTGATAATGCTGTCAATTGAAGGCTTTATGAAATGTGACCAGATACCTTAGGGAAGAGTCACTCAGCAAGAACACAGGCATCTGGCATTGCATATATTTACATGGTGCACACAACTGCAGCTGGCCCAGACTTTAACCTATTCACATTTCAAGGATCCTTATGAATCATTATTTATTTGTGGAGAATTTGAACAAGATTACATAATTCCATATGAAAAAACAACTCCATCTCATCAATACAACTGAAGATGCCAATGGATTTTTTTTTAAACTTGGATTATTTAAAATAATTTATGCCCTGCATTGCCAATGTGCCAGAAGCAAGAATGCTGTTGATAGCAGGCTCAACATGGTGATAATAAAATATATTTAAAAAGTACAAACAAAATGCTATGTCTCTCTGTGAATTCTAAAAATTCAACTGCTCTGTTTCAGATATTGCTGTGACTTTTCAAATAGTCCATTTCTAACTATTTTCCACGTCAGAGAATATTCAAAAGACATTTCATCTTTGTCTCAAGAAATCAGTTTTTTTCCCTCCAGTGTGAATACAGTTAGAAGGATAGCAGCACAATTTGGCTGCACATTTGGGAACTAGTAAGGAATTCGATAGTAAGGAATCCAAACCCGATGCAAGCATTTATTTCAAGAGGGCTAGAATACAAAAACAGGGGTGTAATGCTCAGGCTGGTCACTTTAGTAGCATCTGGTCACTTTAGTAGCATCTGGTCAGACTGGTCAGAATGGCACTGTTCAGACAGCATTTTAGAATATTGCGAGCAATTTTGGGCACAATATCTGAGGAAGGATGTGCTGGATCTGGAGAGGGTCCAGAGGAGATCTACAAGAATTATCCCAGGAATGAGTGGGTTAACATATGATGAGTGTTTGACAGCAATGGGCCTGTACTAACTGGAGTTTAGAAGGATGAGGGGAGACGTCATTGAAACTTACCGAATAGTGAAAGGCTTGGATTGGATGTGGAGAGAATGTTTCTACTAAAGAGTCTAGGACTAGTGGTCATAGTCTCAGGCTTAAAGGACATTCCTTTAGGAAGGAGATGAGGAGCAATTTCTTCAGTATCAGGGTGGTGAATCTGTGGAATTCTTTGTCACAGAAGGCTGTGGAGGCCAAGTCAATGGATATTTTTAAGGCAGAGATAGAAAGATTCCTGATTAGTACAGGTGTCAGAGGTTATGTGGCGAAGGCAGAAGAATGGGGTTAGGAGGAAGAGATAGATCAGCCATGATTGAATGGTGGAGTAGACTTGATAGGAGCAGAATTAGGCTATTTGGCCTATCACTTACAATATGACCTGGTGATAATTAAAAGGTATCTTGGCTACTAAAGCCTGGCCACCACTAATAACTAGTATCAATCTTAGTTTGATGATGATACAATTCTGGTGTTCAAGACTGTGGCTCTAATGCACACTGCTGACTATATAGTTCAGTACCGATGAGGGATTACGTGGAGAAGCGCTGCCAGACATCATACTTCAAAGCAGCGGCGTGAAATCACAGTAACTACAGCCAAAGTGATATAGTAAGACTCAGAAGACTAGAACTACCAGATGATCTTTGCGATTATGAGGGTCGGGAGCGGAGGGCACCTAATCCCTCATCGTAACTCCTCATAAAATAAAGATCAAACTTCAAACTGGTAAGTTCTCATTTAATCTTACTATTTTACTTCGGAGTCACGTGAGTGATTACGTGAAGATTTCAAAGCTCTGTGATTTCATGCCATAGATCCAGTTCCATACGACACACTGCTTTAGTTGACACAGGATTGAACAAATAATGTATTGAACATTGCTTAAATTATACAATGAACATTTTAATAATAAAAAGAACAGTAATAACCCCTCTATCCCATGGGGAAATTACAAATGAAAATTACAAATGAAATCAAACAGAACCCAAAACAGCATGCCCAAAACCTTGCACTGCCACGACAGGTTTGTCATAGAACTTTGAAAACATTGATTCACTAGGCCATCCTGCAGCCCCAAGGATTTGACCTAGAGGCACGTCCTGTGCCTTCGCTGCGCATGTTGATGCCGCCCTGGTGGAGTGAAATTTAAACACACCAGTGTATACTCCAGCACAATCCAAAACCTGTTTCAACCATCTAAAAATAGTTTGTACTGACACCTTTTTTGTGGCTGATGAGCATCGCTGTTTCAGAGCCTCTGAGATTCTTGGTTACCTCGATGTATTGACTCAGGTGCGTAACTACACATAGCCTTAGGACAACGGGGTATGCTTTAAAGCTTATTTTGGTTCCAGCCATCCCTGGCCTGCTTTAGAAACATAGAAACATAGAAAATAGGTGCAGGAGGAGGCCATTCGGCCTTTCGAGCCAGCACCGCCATTCATTGTGATCATGGCTGATCGTCCACTATCAATAACTCGTGCTTGCCCTCTCCCCATATCCCTTGACTCCACTAGCCCCTAGAGCTCTATCCAACTCTCTCTTAAATCCATCCAGTGATTTGGCCTCCACTGCCCTCTGTGGCAGGGAATTCCATAAATTCACAATTCTCTGGGTAAAAAAGTTTTTTCTCACCTCAGTCTTAAATGACCTCCCCTTTATTCTAAGGCTGTGGCCCCTGGTTCTGGACTCACCCAACATTGGGACCATTTTTCCTGCATCTAGCTTGTCCAGTCCTTTTATAATTTAATATGTTTCTATAAGATTCCCCCTCATCCTTCTAAACTCCAGTGAATACGAGCCTAGTCTTTTCAATCTTTCCTCATATGACAGTCCTGCCATCCCAGGGATCAATCTCGTGAACCTACGCTGCACTGCCTCAATCGCAAGGATGTCCTTCCTCAAATTAGGAGACCAAAACTGTACACAATACTCCAGATGTGGTCTCACCAGAGTCCGATACAACTGCAGAAGAACCTATTTAATCCTGTACTGAAATCCTCTTGCTATGAAGGCCAAAATTCCATTAGCTTTCTTCACTGCCTGCTGTACCTGCACGCCAACTTTCAGTGACTGGTGTACAAGGACACCCAGGTCTCGCTGTACCTCCCCCTTACCTAACCTAACCTAACCCCATTGAGATAATAATCTGCCCCCTTGTTTTTGCCACCAAAGTGGATAACCTCACATTTATCTATATTATACTGCATCTGCCATGCATCTGCCCACTCACTCAACCTGTCCAGCTCCCCCTGCAACCTCCTAACATCCTCTTCACAGTTCACACTGCCACCCAGCTTTGTGTCATCCGCAAACTTGCTAGTGTTGCTACTAATTCCCTCTTACAAATCATTAATATATATGGTAAACAGTTGCAGCCCCAACACTGAGCCTTGCGGCACTCCACTCGCCACTGCCTACCATTCTGAAAAGGACCCGTTCACTCCTACTCTTTGCTTCCGGTCTGCCAACCAATTTTCTATCCATGTCAACACCCTACCCCCAATACCATGTGCTCTAATTTTAGTCACCAGTCTCCCATGCGGGACCTTATCAAAGGCTTTCTGAAAGTCTAGATACACTACATCCACTGGCACCACTTCATCCATTTTACTGTCACATCCTCAAATAATTCCAGAAGATTAGTCAAGCATGACTTCCCTTTCATAAATCCATGTTGTCTTGGACTAATCCTTTTACTGCTATCCAAATGCCCCATTATTACCTCTTTAATAATTGACTCCAGCATCTTTCCCACCACCGAAGTCAGGCTAACTGGTCTGTAATTCTCCGTTTTCTCTTTTGCTCCTTTCTTGAAAAGTGGGAAAACATTAGCTAACATTAAACATTAGATAACAAAACATTAGTTTTGTTTAATTAAATCATATACATAAAAGTAATATTATCTACAGAAGAATGCATGCTATCCAGCCATAGCTTTTGCAATGTCTGGACCCGTTGCGCTGATACTAGCGCCTTGAGCATAACCACTTTAAGTGTTAACTTCTGAAAAGATAGAGATGTGATTGGAGCCCATTGCCGAAGCAGTGTGAGAACTATGCTCACATCCCAGATTTCTGTATATCTAGACTTAGGAGGGTTTTTGTTAAAAATACCTCTCATGAATCGGGACACTAGCGGATGAGACCCGATAATTGCCCTAAATAGGACAAAGCACTCCAAGCACTATTAATAGCACTATAGCTCAATTGTTCATCAACATTCAATGTAGCAAGGAACTCCAATACATCCGGTATGTTTGCAGTATAAGATATATCTGACTGTAAGCAAAACATCTCCCATTTCTTAATATGAGATACATATATATTTTTAGTGCTATCTTTCCAGGCCGCAGTAATCACATCCACGGTCCTACTCGACAATCCGAGCCCTTGGAATGGTCTGGTCAGAATCTGCAGATCAACAGATTAATACGATCATGTAAAGGGTGACTTTCTCCTGTCACCGGACGAAACAACAAGTTGCTGCATTTGGGGACAGTCATGAATGGCTGTGTCATCAGTCTCAGGATCAATGAGAACCATGGCTCTGTAGACCAGTCAGGAACCACCAAAACGCCTGAGGCGGAGTCCTGCTCTATTTTGGTGAGACGTCTCCAATGTTGCGAGAATGCATCTGCCGCTACTGCCCCTGGATCTGGTTCCCATGAAGTGTATTTAGGTAACTGGTGATTTAGCCTGGATGCAAACAGATCTATGTCTGGCAAGCCATACCAGCTGACAATCATTTAAAAAACCTTTGAATTCAGCATCCGTTCTGAGTTGTCATTAAATTTGCGTGACCTGGTGTCTGCCACCACATTATCTCTACCTGATAGGTAGATAGCTGAGACCCAGATATTTCTGGAAATGCACCAGTCACAAATGAAGTTAGCCAGATTATCACATGATACTGACCTAATTCCTCCCATGAGATTGACATATGCAACAGCCATGGTATTGTCAATGTGGAGCTGAACATGTAAATCATTCATTGTTGAACAATATGCTTTTAGGCCATAGAATGCACCCAGCAATTCTAAGTAATTTACCCCATGCCTCTGCAGGATTAATGCCTCTTGCACACTCCATCTGCCACCACAGCTAGATTTGGTATCAGTGGCTCCCCATCCTGAAGCACTGACATCTGTTTGTAATATAACTGAAGGTTGTTGAGTCAAAATGTTTTAGTACTTCATGAGACATTAATTACCCACCATTGCAACTTGGCGATAGCTTTGGCTGGCAATTGCATTGGTTTGTCGAAATGACCTGCATGTTCTTTGAGTGCTTGTTCTTTAGCTCATTGCAAACTGTGATAATGCAGAGGTCCGAACTGCACTCCAGGGAAAGTCGCCACTAATTTACCAATGACACTGGCTATTTGCCGGATTGAGGGTTGTTGTTCCTCTACCAGATTGCTACAGGCCTCCATAATTTCAACAGCTTTGGCCATAAGCAAATTCACTGATATATCAATTGAATCAATGACGACCCCCAAATAGTCAATTATTCGGGATGGTACTAGCTTGGATTTAGTTGCATGGATGAGGAAACCTAATCTCTCAAACAGGTGCTTGGTTACTGAAACCGACTCCTTCGCTGCCTCTGGAGTGTAGCTTATAATCAAAATATCATCCAGATAAGCCATCACAATCTGATTCTGGGTGCAGAGTAGTGCCAAAACTGGTTTCAACAACTTTGTAAATAACCTATTGGGTTGAGGTTAACCCATTGGGCAATGCTTTAAATTGTCACAGCTGTCCCATCCAACTAAATTTCAAGTATCTACTGTACTGATGATGAATTGGTACTGAATAATATGCATCTTTCAGATCTATGGTTGCCATATAACAACCTTTTGATATCATTTGCTTGGATTTCACAAGATCAACCATGAGGGGTTGCAGAGGTGGGGGTGTGCAGAGGTGCATGTGAACGGCATGTAGCTGGAAACCACCTGCTTGGTCCTTGACCTGCTCCAGCGTCTGTAGCTCGCCTGAAGGGGAAGGGGTTGCGAGGTGGTATCGTGGCCGAGGGTGTATAGGTTTTTATGAGGCCGATGGTGTTTGTCTCTTCCTCAAGATCTTTAACTTGCTTCGCCAGGTCTTCACCAAATAGAAAGTTGGGCGCCTGGACAGTCGAGGACTTGCATAGAGCCGCAAAGCGTGGATTGAGTGTCGGCTTTATGGCGACCTTATGGATGCAGTTGAGCTCAAAATGAGCATTGCACAGCAGGGCTAACATACCCTGCTGAGTACCTGACATCGGTGCTCCTTGGACCATTCGCCCAAACGCTGTTATCCCTGCCCCCACTAATTTGAGAACTTTCTGGAATCGCAGCTTTTGCCCCTTCATGGATGCACTCATTTGCCCCCAGATGCCCGAGTTCACGGTGGGCACCTTGAGCGATGCACAGTTAACAGGTGTCTGGTAACGAAGTGAGGTCTCCTCCATTATGGAGTCCTGGAGCTGGTGAGAGGCCATATAATTAATGTTGCTGGCCAGATTGTCCTCCATGGCTTCACCAGTCCCCTCCGGTATGGCAACATTTCTGGCCACATCCGGGATACCTGGAGCATGGCTCATGTGCTTTGGTGTATGCACAAGAGCAGTGACACCAACTTCAGGGTCAGATTCATCCTGACCTGGCTCTCCCGAGCCTTGCTCTAGGGAGGTATCATCCAGCCCTAAACAAGGTGCTGGTGATGGGGGTTCCCATTGAAACTCGCAGGCACGTTGCTGATACTCCTCCTCACCATACGGAACTCTGCCTGAGGCTGCTCCAGAGAGCTGTTGGGGAACCCTGGGGGTATAAGACAAGACAAAGACAAAGGACATTTATTGTCACATATGTGACCTCGACTGGAACACTTCATGGTTTAGCATTCGCTCAATCAAATGTTCCATCTTTTCAAGACGTCCCCAGACCTTCTTGTTTGAAGGAGGGGAGTCTTCCTGGTCAGACTCATCTGAGTCAATAGGCCTGACCGATTTTCTTTTGACCTTCCTCCCGACAGAAGTGGCCACAGCGCCCTGAGGCACCAGAGTTCATGAAATCAGCTGAACTGCTGGCGGTTCTGTAGTCGGCGTCCTTGGAACCGGCGTTACTGAAGCTGGTGTTTCCCTAGCCGACCTACGCTCTCTAACAGCGGTCCCACGGGTAAGTATTTTGCTCCGAACGGCAGCAGCCTTTTTTGTTATTTTCTCCATTTTGAGTTTTCTTCCGCTGGCTCCTGAAACCAGCCTTACGGAGTTTAAATAACCGCAGAAAGTTGTTTAAAACCACTTACCTGCTGGTTTATTACTTACCGCTGGGGTGGAGCTGCACTCTCCAGCACATTGGTGTACCATGCGTCAGACGTAATGACGCGTATGAGCCTGGCGGGGCTTCTTCACGTAGTCACTCACGTGACTCCGAAGTAAAATTCTTCATATACTATGTGTAAATTGAGGAATTCATTTTTGTTTGTGTAAACACTGACCCCATTTGCTTGAACTGAGCAAAAATCTATTCTTCTGTATCTCTATGGCAGCTGATAAGGTTTGATCCTGACTTTTGGTGCTGTCTGTGTGGAGTTTGCACACTCTCCCTGTGACCATGTGGGTTTTCTCTGGGTGCTGCAGTTTCCTCCTCCATCCCCAAAATGTGCAGCTTTTTAACATTAATTAGCCTCTGTGAATTGCCTCTCATGTACTGGAAGTAAAGTCCAGGACAAGGGGTCACAGCTTAAGGATAAGGGGGAAATACTTTAAGACCGAGATGAGAAAGACTTTTTTCACACAGAGAGTGGTGAGTCTCTGGAACTCTCTGCCACAGAGGGTAGTTGAGGCCAGTTCATTGGCTATATTTAAGAGTGAGTTGGATGTGGCCCTTGTGGCTAAGGGGATCAGAGGGTATGGAGAGAAGGCAGGTACGGGATACTGAGTTGGATGATCAGCCATGATCATATTGAATGGCGGTGCAGGCTCGAAGGGCTGAATGGCCTACTCCTGCACCTAATTTCTATGTTTCTATGTTTCTATGTTTCTAAAGTTGGATAACATTGTGAATGGGTGAACGATGGTCGGTCTGCAATTGGTGGGCTGATGGGTCCGTTTCCTTGCTGTATAATTCCATTTAATTCAAATATGATCTTACAGCCCAGTGGTTGAATATTGATTTCTCTAACTTCATGTAACCTTGGCATTCCCTCGCTCTCTATCCCTTCCCCACCCAAGTCACACCAACTTCTTGTTTTCACGCAACAAACACCTAACAATGGCCTGTTTCCTTTATCATCATTATTTTTTTGCATATTTTTCATTCATTGTTCTTTGTCTCTCTACATCATTATCTATATCTCTCGATTCACTTATCCCTAACTAGACTGAAGACAGTTCTTGACCCGAAACGTCACCCATACCTTCTCTCCAGAGATGCTGCCTGTCCCGCTGAGTTACTCCAGCATTTTGGTCTAAACCAGCATCTACAGTTCCTTCCTACAAATATTATCTGTTTGGCTAGGTCTTGCTGATACAAATAATTAGTGATATCAGCGTTGATAATTATCTTGGAACATTCACATGAATTTAGATTCATGACCTTTTTTCTTCTATCCCTGAAAGTGGCATCATTCCCAATCCAAAGGGAAATTTGCAGAAGTTACAGAGTTCAATGTGCATGTTGCTCACAATTCATTCATATTCAATACTAGAAACCCTCCCACTGTCAGCAATTCCAACCGCATTTTTTTTTGGTCTATTTATTGTGGGAACATTAATGATTTTCCATGATACAAACAACCTCCCACAGAAATGCCAGTACATAATTACAGAGCCTTTCAGTTAACCATAGTATTGAGGGTAAATTCTCTCATTGATTGGAATCATGGCTGTGTGATCAATTCCAGACTAAAACGGTTAGTTCTTTGCTGGTAAATGGAGGTTTGATGAGACTTTGCTGCAAAGTTATATTTCTGCTGAGACATGGTGGCATTTGGAGCCAAGAAAATAAGATTTAAAACCCTAATTGGACAATGGGGAATGTGGAGGTGAGGAGTGGAAATGCTCTCACAATGATGGATGCTTCACTTTAAAAATATGAATTATTTCATGTTTGCGCTTAATAAGATCGGCCTTCCCACAGATTGTAATGACCAGTCTGACAGTGCCCCTGATTAAATTTTATCTCTGCTTCATTGTCACCTTCCCCTAACTAACAATGATCTATTCTACATCTTTCTTGACATTAATCCCCTTTGATCTCTCATTTTCACACCTTACCCTTCCTTATCTCTGCATCTCCCTCTCCCCTGATTCTCAGTCTGAAGAAGGGTCGTGACCTGAAAGGTCACTCATTCCTTCTATCCAGAGATGCTGCCTGTCCCGCTGAGGTACTCCAGCATTTTATGTCTCTCTTGAGGTTTGATGATCATATAAACATGAAACAAAGTTTAAGGCACAGAGCCTTCTCCATTGTGATTATACATCTACAATTCATTAGAAATATCACCAGCAATACCCACCCTATGGGTTTCCATTGATATTTAATATTATAGCAGTGAGTAAGATTCAAGAATGTTGCTGTCTTGTATTCCTGTGTCAAATCAAACTAAAATTACCAATTGATGTAAAAATTCAATGGTACATTAATGCGTTAAATTCGAACACATAATTCTACTTTCACGCTGCCAACAAAACAAAAATGAAATCAACCTGAATCATTTAACCAGAATTGCAAACTTTGAATAGCAATGATAAAGTAATGACAAATAAGAAAGTCAATTTTCTTTTGAAAGAATATAGTGAAGAGCCTGGAGCTAATTTTCTCCAATTAATTTCTGACATTGTGCAAAGTAGATTTTGCCATCAGGCAAGATGTTTGTTTGATCGCAAGGCTCATTGCCAATTGTTTTCAGAATTACTAAACATCCAGAGAAAGAGATAACCACAACTGGTGTAACCAAGAATCAATCCATTTTTGATTTTGCAACTTCGTTGATTATCATGTGGGATGTTTATGAGATTATTATTTTTTTAATTTTCTGATAAAGCATCCACAGCTTTAATAAACAGAGAAATGGCCTTTGACAATCATTCAATGTCAAGAGAAAAAGGGATTAGTTCCAGCAATCATCTGATTTTCCCTGCTGTCAAAAGAGGGATAGAACTACTTGACAGTTTGAGATTCCCTTTATGTTAGTCTCTGACCATGAACTGTTACTGGGCAATCAGTCTGAAACAGCCAACTAGCTGGAGGTTAACCCTTCAGTAATTAAGTTTCTGAAAAGGCCTTTCTTCTCTTTATTCCCCATGTGGAGTATTACCTCTTTGGAACCAGCAGGACACCTCATTATAGCTGCCTTAGTAACCGACAATATCCTTGTCTTTACACGGCCACAGAAGGTCACTGAAGGTTCAGACAACCTATATTGGAAGGCGATGTTCTAGTAGTGTATGGAGGCCACAACTATTTAAATGCTTTTTGTGTTGGATTTGATCTGTAAATCTCCATTGGTGCACCATACACTGTTAAAGCTTAGTCTCCCGGGCTGATTATAAACTTTCTGTTATCATTTGTTGAGCAACGGATGCATGCAGCTGGGTTTTACGATAAGATAAAACTACAAACTCATTCTCGTGCTATACCTTAGCATGAGTGGAATGTCATAACATAATGATGGATTATATTCATAAGTTCATAAGTTCATAAGTGATAGGAGCAGAATTAGGCTATTCGGCCCATCAAGTCCACTCCGCCATTCGATCATGGCTGATCTATCTCTCCCTCCTAACCCCATTCTCCTGCCTTCTACCCATAACCCCTGATACCCATACTAATCAAGAATCCATCTATCTCTGCCATAAAATTATCTATTGACCTGGCTCCCACAGCCTTCTGTGGGAATGAATTCCACAGATTCACCAACAAGAAATTCCTCATCATCTTCCTAAAGGAATGTCCTTTAATTCTGACGCTATGACCTCTGGTCCTAGACTCACCCACTAGTGGAAACTTCCTCTCCACATCCACTCTCTCCAGGATATTAACTGGGAGAGAATTACCATCCACTTTTAATTTAAATTACAATTAAAAGACAAAGTACTTGTGCTATAACTTGTACTTAAATATGCCTGAGGAGCAGGTGCTTGAAATATTAGAATTATATTTAAAGATTTAATAACCTTAATTCTCATCTATGCAGTGACACAAATCTACCAATTGTATTAACCGATGATGAGCGTTTGTCGGCACTGGGCCTGCATTCGCTGGAGTTTAAAAGAATGAGGGGGGAATCTCATTAAAATGTACAGAATAGTGAAAGGCTTGGATAGAGTAGATGTTGAGAGAATATTTCCACTAGTAAGAGAGTCTAGCACTAAAGGTCATAGCCTCAGAATTAAAGGACATTCTTTTGGGAAGGAGATGAGGAGAAAATTCTTTAGTCAGAGGGTGGTTAATCCAATGCTTCCTTCCAGTAATTAAGGATGCAGATCGGTATGGAATTCTTTGCCACAGAAGGCCGTGGAGGCCAAGTGAGTGGATATATTTAAGCACAGATAGATAGATTCTTGATTAGTATGAGTGTCAGAGATTATG
Source organism: Okamejei kenojei (assembly GCA_035221665.1). Lineage (NCBI taxonomy): Eukaryota > Metazoa > Chordata > Chondrichthyes > Rajiformes > Rajidae > Okamejei > Okamejei kenojei. Next base: position 24,416,531 of record CM069136.1, on the reverse strand, counting down.
GGGCGAAGGCAGGCGAATGGGGTTAGGAGGGAGAGATTGATCAACCATGATTGAATGGCGAGGAGACGATGAGCAGAATGGCCAAAATTCTACTCCTTTCACTTATCATCTTATCATCTAATGATCCAGCCTTGAAGTTCAACCAACAAGGTTTTAAGGAGAGTTTATTGTCGCATGTACCAGTTAAGGTACAGTCAAATTTGAGCTACCATACAGCCATACTAAGTGAAAAGCATCACGACACACAACCACATAAAACAAAAGTTAACATAAACACCCATCACAGTGGATTCCACATTCCTCACTGGGATGGAAGGCAATAAAGCTCAATCTACTCCCTCTTTGTTCTCCCACGGTCGGGGCAGTCAAACCATCTGCAGTTGGGTGATCAAAGCCCCCGCAGCCGACGATCGAAGCCCCCGCATCAGGGTGATTGAAACTCCCGCGTCGGGGCGGTTGAGACTCTCTCTGCGGCATGGCACTCCCGACTCAGCCTCTTCTTACCAGAGACCGCGGGCTTCACGATGTTAAAGTCCACAGGCCCCGCGGTTGGAGCTTAGATCCCCGGCAAAGGGATCGACAAGCTCTGCGATGTTAAAGTCCCGCAGACTCCCGCTGCTTGGAGCGCCGGGTCGGTCTCCAGGAAAGGACTTCAACTCCACGATGTTAGGCCGCAGTGGGGAGGGAGATACGATATGGAAAAAAATTGCATCTTTGCCGAGGTAAGAGATTAAAAAAAGTTCTCCACACCCCCTCCCCCCACATAAAAGAAACCAAGGAACACGAAAACATACTTTTAACACATACTAAAAATAACAAAAACAGAAGAAGGGACTGACAGACTGTTGGCGAGGCAGCCACTGCTGATGGAGCCACATAAAAACATATTGAGAAACTGTGGATAGACACAAAAAGCTGGAATAACTCAATGGGTCAGACAGCATTTCTGGAAAAAGGAAATAAGTGACGTTTTGGGTCGAGATCCTTCTTCAGACTGTATGCTGAGAAAGTGTATGCTGGAGAGCTCTGAGATGGTATGTTCATTAAGATGAATGAACAAATATCAAAGCCTTCACATGAAGTGGTCTCTAGTGGGTAAAGCAGCTCGTGCTGGATTAAGCAAGCAAACTATTTACTACATGCATGCACCTCATTTTTATTAAATGGAATATTTAATCTCCATGCACTGATAGTGGAGTGCCTCCTTAGAATATTTAACCACAGTTTAATATTTTGAGATCCTCACATTGAAGCATATCTTTTTAAAATGCAGGCATAAATTGGTAATATCTGTCCATAGCGATCTGCATCCTTAACTACTGGAAGGAAGCATTGGAGAAGAGGTGAAACCAGAGATTGTCAAGAGATTCAAAGTGCTGAAGTAATTCAGCAGGTCGGACAACATTTGTGGAGAACACAGACAGACGGCATTTCATATCAGGACCCTTCTTCCAACTCAGATCCCACCTGAAATGTCACCTATCCATGTTCTCCTGAGAGAGGTGTCACCTTCGTACCCCCCCGCCCCCACCTCAATGAGTTTGGGTCTGCCACAACGTAAAGCTTTTCTTCTGTTGCCTCTGCCTCCATGCCTTTTTCTAATTGAAGGAATCCTCACCACCCAGTGATGACCACTTCTCTCTTCGCCACCTGTCACCCTCCACTTGGACTCCCCAGAATGGCCTTCTACTCTTCCTAGATCCCTTTATTTCGAACTGCTGGTGTGACATCAACCATCTCAACTTTTCCACTCCCTTACTTAAGGGCCTATCCCACTTGGACGACCTAATCCATGAGTTTAGAAGACCCTAGAGGGCTTAAAACAAATGTCAAGGTCGTGTTGACTCACCAAAGTAAAATACCTCCTACGACCTCCTACGACTATGTCTACGACCACCTACGACCCCCCCTCGACCTCATTCTTCCACACCTAAGACCAAACTACGACTAGCTACGAGTGGAAAATGATCACATTATAAAATTATGCCATGCTTGCATTTTTTTTCTCGGGCCAGTTACCGACCTACGACTATCTATGACTACCTACGACTACCATCACGACCTACTACGACCTACCTACGAGTAAAAAGTATCAATTTTTTCCATGCCAACCTTATTTTTACTCGTGGACATTTTTTATCAGGCTGGAAAAAACGGCGCGACCTACTTGAGGCCATGAGTACGCGGAGACTACTCACGAGCATGAGGAAGAGTTACAAAGACCACCTACCACCTCCTACAACCTTGTGGCAACCATGCTGCGAGTATGAGTCAAGGGCAAACTCGGCAGAGGTCGTGAAAGGGGGACGGGGCTTTACATTAACCTCACCGTCTCTGAACATACAGCCATCCACTCACTCTGCAGCAACCCTGATCAATTATAATCAAACCTGCCGACAAGGGAGGTGCCTGGCAGTCTGGCGTGCTGACATCTACCGGGCTGAGGCCAGGCGACAACTCTCAGACACCTCCTCCTACTTATCCTTGGGCCATGATCCCACAAGTGAGCAGCAGACCTTAATCTCACTAACCTTTTCTGATTTTATCACTTCTGGCTGTCTGCCTTCCCCAGCCTCCAACCTTACCGTTCCCCCCACCCCGCACGGCCCAGTTTTATCTTCTCCCCAAAATCAGCTCAGTCTGAAGAAGGGTCTCGACACGAAACATCACCCATTCATTCTCTCCAGAGATGCTGCCTGTCCCACTGAGTTACTTCAGCTTGTTGTGTCTATGCTGCCTGACCCCTATTACTCCAGCACTTTGAGTCTTTCTCTGCAGTCCCTTGTTTCTATGTTAAAAGCAGTCCCTTACATCTATGTTGTTAAAAGACCGATAGCAAGGAATTCTTCTGCAGCCAACAGTACTGGATGCATTATTTAATTGTGTCAATGTTTTGTACTCTACCTCTCAACACTTCAATGGAATAGATTTTGAAAGGCAACGGGTTACAGTTATAAAGTCAATGCCACCAACCTTTAACAACATTTCTCGGTCAACATTTGCATCCCTTATTTAAACTGTGTGTGTGTGTGTATACTTTGCAAACATGCAGCTGTGAATTAAGTTTACAACAATAGGTGTCAGTCTTGATTTACTGGTAACATGTACATCTCAGAGTTAGGCTGTGGGTTTAAGTCCACTTAATACACATATGTGAGGATGATGCTTTAAAACAATAATAAGGAAGTGTTATCGAGGTGCACTGCACATAAAAAGGCCATTCACCCCACCTTGCCCATGCTACCCATTTAACTCTTAACACTAATCCCATTTAAAAGCACTTGGTCTGTGGCCGATTTTGCCATGGCAATTGTGAAAGTACCCACCACCACCTTGACGGGCAGTGTGTTTCAAATCACAAAACCATACTCTGAATTAAAGATTCTCACTCAGATTTCCTCCAAAACGCATACTTCGCATCCTAAACATATGTCCTCTGGAGTTTGAGACTTCTGGCATGTGGGAAGGTTTCTACCTCTCTACCCAGTTTGTGCCACTCATAACTGTGTGTTGCTTTAACAAGGTATCAGCTTTCAGAAGACAAATAAACCAAAGACACATTTTGGCAAAGGATCATGTGCCAATATTGGAAGCAAAACTGAGGAGTTATCCCCAGAGTCCCAACCAATGTTTAGCAGGTCATTATCCAATTATCTCTTTGCTGTATAGGAATCTTACATTACAGTTGCAGTTTAGTTTATTGTCACATTTACCGAGGTACAGTGAAAGGTTTTTGTTGCGTGCTAACCAGTCAGCAGAAAGAGAATACATGATTACAATCAAGCCATTTACATAGATACATGATGTGAATAATGTTTAGTGCAAGGTAAAGCCAGTAAATAGCCCAGGGGTCACCAAAGAGGTAGATAGTAGTTCAGCACTGCTCTCTGGCTATGGTAGGATGATTCAGTTGCCTGATAGGAGTTGGGAGGTCCTCTCAAGGCACACGTGGAAGTCTCTAAGGAAGGAGATCATTCTGGATGTGAATATACGGACTGTAAGGAATGTAAGGATAAGAACATGGTGCCCATCATGCTGAAATTAGAGCTCACTGAAATGGACAAGTCAGAGTGAACAGTTACAAAATTTCATAACCCATGACACTGATCAATCAGCCATTCCCCACTCACTAATAGTTTCATTCATCAGGGCATCCCTTCAGCATTTAAATGTTCCCATTCTCTCACTCAATTAACACTGCTCCGGCCTTCACACGTAAGGGTCACAACTTTCCTGCAAACATAATATGTTACATTCAATCAAAGAGCACTTCCATTTTACCAGCAGGACAAGACCAGTTTTGATTTCTCTAACCAAGTAATCCTGGCATTCCCTCTTTCTCCATCCCATCCCCCCCCCAAGTCGTACCAGCTTCAAAGTTGTCATTTCCGACATTTCCCTACAGGAAGAAGGGTCTCGACCCGAAACGTCGCCTATCTCCTTCGCTCCTTAGATGCTGCTGCACCCGCTGAGTTTCTCCAGCATTTTGTGTAACCTTCAAAGTTGTCATGTTGAGCTTCAAAGTCGTCATTGTCTGTAACTCATTCTCACCTCGCACACAGCTAACAATGGCCAGTTTCCTTTATCATCATTACTTTTTTGCATATCTTTCATTCATTTGTTTTATATCTCTCTACATCACCGTCTATATCTCTCATTTCCCTTTCACCTAACTCTCAGTCTGAAGAAGGGCCTCAACCCAAAACCTCACCTATTCCTATTCTCCAGAGATGCTGTCTGATCCACTGAGTTACTCCAACTTTTTGTGTCTATCACCAGTTTTAAACAGTTCTGAGCATAGCAAAGTGGCAAGAGATCATTGTGAATGCAACATGGTACTAAAGGGGGGTACACAAAATGCTGGAGAAACTCAGCGGGTGCAACAGCATCTATGGAGCAAAGGAGATAAGCAACATTTCGTGCCAAAACCCTTCTTCAGACTCTTTTCTGGGTAAGGATGTGCTCGTAGCGTAGGAGGGAAGGGGGATTCACAGAGGGGGAGCAGTTCGAGAGGAGGTTGTGAAACTGTCTCCGGAGGGAGGAGGAGAACTTCTTCAAAGTAGGCATACCTTGAGGAGATTTTGCAGTGGAGTAGACAAAGTGTTAAAGAAGGAACTGCAGATGCTGGGAAATCAAGGGTACACAAATTGCTGGAGAAACTCAGCTAGATGGTGGGGTAGGGTTTGCCCAGATGCCAGTTCAGCGGAAGGCAAGGTTCCAGACTACCTTATTGAAGACACAATTGCATTTTTTGATGAAACACACTGTGCAATGAAATGCATGATGCATTGCAGGCTGGGCTGAAAACCTGCTTCTAATGTCAAGGAGCATGGAGGAACCTAGCATTACCCTAACATGGGAGGCTCGACAAGCCTGGCAGTGTGTTAGTGGCAAACAGATCTACTCTCACACTCTGAACCATGGTATCTTGCAGCAGGTCAGCTTCAGCGGACCTCCATTGACTGAGAACTACTGTGGAAGTTCTGAAATCTGTTAAATAGCTTCCTTTGTTTATTGGGATACAAGTGCCCAAAGGATTTGCAAGTCCGTTAACACTTTAGTAATATATCTGCCAAGAATTTACGCAGATTGCAGAATCGCCACACTTTAGAACTTTCAGTCGTTCCATGCATCACAAATTCTTCTGTCAGGATATCAACACGTGTGACTTTGCTACTGCCACTTGACCAACTTATTGCAACATCCAGATCAGTAGGACACTGAGGAGTGTTGTAGAGCAGAGGGATCTAGGAGTACATAGTTCATTGTCTGCCTCGCCAACAGTCAGTTTGTCCTTTCTTCTTTTTTGTTATTTTTAGTATGTGTTAAAAGTATGTTTTAGTATTCCTTTAGTGTTTCGTTGTTTTATGTTGGGGGTGGGTGAGGGAGGGGATGGGGGAAACATTTTTTCAATTTCTTACCTCGACGGAAATGCGATTTTCTTTTCCATATCGTGTCTCCATCCCCACTGTGGCCTAACATCGTGGAGTTGCCGGCCTTTCCGGGAGACCGACCCGGCATTCCAAACCACAGTCTGCGAGACTTTAACATCATGGAGTTTGCAATCCCTTTTCCGGAGGTTGAAGCTTCAACCGCAGGGCCTGAGGACTTTAACATCGTGGAACCTGCTGTCTCTGGTAAGAAGAGGCCGACTTGGGAGCTCCATGCAACAGAGAGAGTTTCGATCACCCCAACGGGGGCTTCGATCGTCGGCTGCGGGATCTTTGATTGCCCCGACTGCAGATGGTTTGACTGCCACGACTGCGGGAGAACCAGAAGAAGAAGATTGAAGTTTATTGCCTTCCATCACAGTGAGGAATGTGGAATCCACTGTGGATGATGTTTATGCTAACTTTTATGTGGTTGTGTGTTTTGTTGCTTTTCACTTTGGATGTATGGTAACTCAAATGTCACTGTACCTAAACTGGTACATGTGACAATAAACTGACCTTGAAACCTTGAAACCTTGAAACCTTGAAAGTGGCATCACAGGTAGATAGGCTGATTAAAAAGGCTTTTGGCACATTGGCCTTCATCAGAGTATTGAGTATAGAAGTTGGGAGGTCATGTTGCAGTTGGATAAGACGTTGGTGAGGCTTCATTTAGAGCATTGTGTTCAGTTTTGGGCAACATGTTATAGGAAAGATGTTGTCCAGGTAAGTGACTGGGAAACGGTTTCCCCCTATTTCCCCCACCACCCCCCATATAAAAAAGAATAAGAAACCTTTAGAGCACACTAAAAATATCGAAATTGGTGAAAGGAGTAACTGCTGCTGGTGAGGCTCCCACTACCATGGCACCATCCGATAGAAGTTGCAAGACTAGAGGGTATGAGCTATAGGGAGAGGTTGAAGTGGCTGGGACACTATTCTTTGGAGTGCAGGAGGATGAGTGGTGATCATATGGAGGTGTATAAAATCATGAGAGAAATAGTTTGGATAGAGGCATAGTTCTTTGACCAGAGTAGGGGAATTAAGAACCAGAAGACATAGGTTGGAGGTGAGGGAGGATAGATTTAATTGGAAATTGAGGGGTAACATTTTCACACAAAGGGTGGTGGGTGTATGGAACGAGCTGCCAGTGGAGCTAGTTGAGGCAGGTACTATTGCAATGTTTAATAAACTTTTAAACAGGATACAAGGAACAGGTTTACATAGTATGGCCAAATGCAGGTAGGCGGGATTAGTGTAGATGGGACATGTTGGCTGGGACATGTGGCCAAGTTGGGCCAAAGGGTCTATTTCCACGTTGTAAGACTCTATGGCTCTATCTTTACTGATTCTACTCAGTCATTACAGCAATACACTACCAAGCTTGGGGTTCTATACCTGGGACTGCTGAGGATCTTCTTTCAAAGGCAACTGTAACTACCTCCACTCACTGTGAGAAAACTGTGTCGGACCAGGCAAACTGTCAACCCTTCTTCAGACTGCGAGTTCTCGTTTTTACACCTTACTCTTCCATATATCTACACTTCCTCTCCCCTGCCTCTCAGTCTGAAGAAGGGTCTTGATCCAAAATGTTACTCATTCCTTCTATGCAGAGATGCTCCCTGTCCCGCTGAGTTACTCCCGCATTTTATGTCTATCTTTGAATTGATAAGTTGGAGAACACAATGGGTAGACATGAGATGATGACATTACTAGCATTTCCTGGATCCTGGGCAGTGATCATAATTTTACACTGTTATGGGTCCTGCACTAATATGAAATGAATGGAGTTGAGGGGCTTTTGGATCAAGAATTCCCAAGTAGTTCCCACAATATGACCTGTGTGGTTAATGTTACAGTGCAGTATTAGGAGGCCCACAATCCTGGCAGGGCCATAACTTCACTGTGCCTTCTGCATTGAACCTTGTGGATAATCAGCCATGATCACAGTGAATGAAGGTGCTGGCTCAAAAGGCCAAATGACCTACTCCTGCACGTATTCTTTATTGTCTTCTGCCTTCTGCAAAGAGGGGGAGATTTCCAAAGATAGACACAAAATGCTGGAGTAGCTCAGTGGGACAGGCAGCCTCTCTGGATAGAAGGGATGGGTAATGTTTTGGGTCGAGACCCTTCATCAGACTGAGGGTCAGGGGAGAGGGAGATACAGAGATAAGGAAGTGTAAGGTGCGAGAACGAGAGATCAAAGGGGGTGGAAATCACGGTAATTGTAGAATAGACCATTGTTAGCGAGCAGAAAGTAACAACAAAGCAAACAAATAAAATATAATTGGTGACAGTCAGACTGATCGGAGAACTGGGAAGGGAGAGGGATGGAGAGAGAGGGAAGCCAAGGGTTACTTGATGTTAGATTTGCAATCACCTGTCCTTGATAAGAGAGCATCTATGTTCTCCCTACTGCAATGACAGTGTGAAAAAGTCATTGGCACTTTGCAGGTGCCATTTATTCAAGCCTGTAAAGAGCCAAAAACATTTTAGGAAACTGTGCCACTGTGACTTTAACAGTATTGGACAACACACTTTTAGCTCTGGTGTGTGGTAGCCGTTGTAATTGCAGCATATGCTATGTTTGATGAGATGTCCCTGTTGAAATGGAGCCACCTCACACATTGTTTCTTGTTGAATGCCCTTCTTCACCACACTTCCTTCTCCACTCTGTAAACGGTTGGATATCTCTTGTAACTTGGTTTGCCTGCATGGGCTGTAATCGATGGAAGATCAGAAAAATGCGGGGGGCCCTCATTGAATGTAGCAAATCGTGAAAGGCTTGGTATAGGGGTGGAGTGGAGTTGATGTTTCCAGACTAGTGGAAGAGTCTAGGGATTAGAGGTCTCTCTAAATCTCAATTTCTTTTCTCTTCTCACCTTTTTTTCATCCAAATCAAACAATCCCCCCTCACCATTCATCCTTTTCTTCCTCTTCATATTTCAATTTTTTCAATTCTCTCTTTTCACATCTCCCATCAAATCTTCAATTTCAAAAATCTTTCTCATTTCTTGTTCTTTCATTTCTTTTCCTCTCATCCATTCATCCCTTTTCTACTTTTTTAATTTTTCTGCTTTTTCATTTCCTCTTCTTCTCCATCTTCACAAACCAAAAGCCTCAGAATTTAAAGACGTTCCTTTAGGAAGGAGATGAGGGGATTTTTAGATTCAGAAGGGGTGGTGAATCTGTGAGTTATTGTCACAGATGGCCGCAAAATTGATATTTTTAAGGGCATGAAGATAGTCAAGATTAAATGGTGTGTAATACTTTCAGTTTAAAAGTTTGATACATTTATTTTTTGAGGAGTATATTGAACGGGCGATTACGTGAAGAATGGGTCCGTCTCAGGAACAGGTTGAGATGCTCGTCAATTCATCAAGCAGGGCGGTGTGAAATCACAGAGGATAACAGTTGATTGAATAATAACATGTTGAATAACGTATTATGTAGGATCGACTTCGCGGAGACTACCAGATGTAGTCTGTCTTATTATAAGAGGATTTGGGCGAGCGGAGGGCCTCGTAAACGCAAGTAGGGTAGTAGGTCAGATTCATAGCAATAAGGGCTTTGGAAATTACAAGAGCTTAGGCGGTTGCGCTACCTGCCAGTTTGTACGGGTCTTGGTGGAAGGCCACGAATCTAGGAGTATTTTCGTACGCAAGTTTTGGTCTGTCCTAATCTGAGGGAAAGACATTCTCGCTTAGCAATAGAGGGAGTTTACGCAGAGAAGGTTCTCAGATGATTCTGGGCTGGCACGACTTCCATATGAAGTAATATCCGGGCTTGGCGGGCGCGAAGCTTGTCGTCGTCTTGTCGTCCAGATATGGGGGTCTTAGTAGTTGCGCTATGAGTGTTGGCGAAATACGATGATAAAACGGTCGCGTTGGGTCGCCGCAAGGCTTATCGTCCTTAGAGGTTTCAGGTGTAAGCTAGATCATCGCTATTGGCGCGAAGCTAGTGTGGAGCACAGGCTTTTGGATGCTATGGAGGAGCAGTTGTAGGACTTTGCTTCCGGCTTCGGGCCAAGCTTATCGCTGTGGGCCAGCTATGCCGCTTGGCGTAGCTATCCGCTTCGGCGAAAGTATTTCACGCTCTTGGCCTAATGCTATTTGGTCCGCTTGGCCAAGCTATCCCCGCTTGGACCAAGCTATCGCTGGCCAGCTATCCGCTTGACCAAGCTATCGACTTGGCAACAAGCTATATCCGCTTGGCGAAGCTATCGCTTGGCCTGCTATCCGCTTGGCGAAGCTATCCGCTTGGCCAAGCTATTCCGCTTGGGCGAAGGTATCCGCTTGGCCAGCTATCCGCTTGGTGCACGCAAAGACTATATTCGCTTTTGAGCCGCGCATGTCTATCCGTTGGCGAAGCTATCCGCTTGGCGACGCTATCCGCTTGGCGAAGCTATCCGCTTGAGGCCAGAGTAATCGCTGGCAAAAGCTATTACGTTGGCGAAGCTATCCGCTTGCGATGCTATCCGCTTGAGCGGGAAGCAGCTATCCGCCTTGGCCAAGCTATACGTCCGGGCGTTGGCTGAAGCTTTTCGTGCCCAGTGTACGAGCCCGCTGAGTTGTGGAGCCAAGTCTATTCCGTTTGGGCGCGTGCATCGCTAGCCGAGTAGTGTTGGTTTGCCCCCTGACGCTTCGTAAAGGCTCTATATCGGATCGTTGGCAGTATAGACTTTAATCCCGCTTGGCCTAAGTTGATTTACCGCTTGGGCTGAAGTTATCCGTGGACAAAGGCTTGGGCGGGCCCGAGGCAGAAGTGCCCGATGTCCCGACTTTCCGTTGGGCGCGAAGGCTGATGCTTTTCGCGTTGCAAGACGCTAACCGAGATTCGTGTGCTCGCGTAGAAGGCTATGCCGTGACTCTTGTGGTGTGTTTTGCGCAAGGGACCTAGTTTCCGTTGGACAGAAAGGCTATATGATTCGCTTGGGCCAAAGCTTATTACGCTTGGCGAAGCTATCCGCCTTTGGCCGCGCATACGCCTATCCGTATCTTGGTGAATCCGAAGCTGTATCCGCTTGGCCCAAGCTATCCCGCTTTGGCGAAAGCTATCCGCTTGGCCAAGCTTCCGCCTTGGCGAAGTATCCGCTTGGCAAGCTATACCGCGTGGCCAAAGCTATCCGCTCTGGCCAAGCTATAAGCTTGGCGAAGTTCCGCTTGCAAGCTATCCGCTTGGCCCGAAGCTATACGCTTGCGCCAAGCTATTCCGCTTGGGAAGCTATGTTGGCCAAGCATCCGCTTGGACGAAGGCTATCGCTTGGCCAAGCTATCCGCTTGGCGAAAAGCTATCGCTTGGCCAAGCTATCGCTTGGCGAAGCTATCCGCTGAGCCAAGCTATGCTTGGCGAAGCTATCCGCTTGGCAAGCTTTCCGCTTGGCGAAGCTATCGCTTGGGCCAGCTATCGTTGGCGAAGCTATCGTTGGCGACGCTATCGACTTGGCGATAGCTTCCGCTTGGCCATCTATCCGCTTGGAGCTATCCGCTTGGCGAAGCTATCGCTTGGCGAAGCTATCCGCTGCTTGGCAAGCTAATCGCTTGGCGAGCATCCGCTTGGGCGAAGCTATCCGCTTGGGGCC
>CM069136.1:24324524-24404520 GCA_035221665.1 Okamejei kenojei | reverse complement strand
CATAGAGAGATGTACATTTAAATCATTTTAGTATAACTGATCAGAATCTCATGTTATCATTGTCATTTGTGCAAAAACAAGTGTAAATATTACCAACTTGTAAATGGTCCACTTACCCAATGTTTTGGAAGAACCAGACCCACCTACCTCCATGATTACCAGTGGTCTTATGGTGAGCCCAAAGGCCCCTGATGTGGGTTCTATTCCCATCCTTGATTGGAGAGTAGGAATGGTAGTGTATGTGAATTCCATATTTCCTGAGCCTGGCCTGAAAGACCTCTGCCCAGCTTTCAAGCGGTCATCAGCTTCAGTGAACTGCTTACTGCCGATGAGGCATGGGGTTGTCGTCGCCGATACGATGAAGCTTGCTTTCTCATCCAGGTATACCTGTTTGATAAGTCTTACCTGAAGAGAAGATTCGGCGGCTGGTTTCATTTGATAGCTCTGTTCACTGCCGGCACTTTTAGCGTGAGGGAATATCTGGCCCCTTCCAGGTTTTCCGCCTTTTCGCTTGCGAGTATATCCTCGCACTCCCCTCCACAGAGAGGGAGACTCGTAAACAGCCCAGTGACATGTGCTGCCACAGGCCCCTGAGGATGCGGACGCTGATATGGCCCTTCGGACCTATATCAGGATATTGCTCTGACCCAGACCTGAAACTGACCCTGATGCTCCCCTCCTCAGAGAGGGAGAACAATGTGCAGCCCTGGATACAGGGTGCTGCAGCCAGCGGGTTCTCCATAACACACCCTGGCTCAGATAGCTCTCTTCTTTGGAGCATATCTCTTTGGAGCAACCTCTCCATCAGAGGTGCCTCCAGGTGGGTTTTAGGCGTCCCACAGACCCTACCCATAGAAGAGGGGACCCCCTGCCCAACTCGCCCGCATCCCCAAGGCCTGACAAGCTTCTTCATGGTTTAACCCCTTTTCTGGGAGAACCATAGCGTTCTGGAGCTGCTGACCCCATTTGTCAGCGACTGGGGTAACGAGACCAACTTTCACTTGCCAACTGACCTCACTTGACACGACTTGGGAAGCGAACACCCGAGCGGCCGCACGGCCGCCGACCACTCCGCGCTTCTCTTGTGGTCAGGAACCGTGATCTCACCCACGGTCCATAACCGTTTCTCGCTGCCATCCAACTTCGCCCCAAATCCGTAAACAGGCAACCTCTATGAGGAGCTTCCTGCAACACCAAAAACAACCCTAGGAAATAAGTTAAACCTTACCTTCCAGGTTTAAACTTACAGCTGACAGGAGCAGCCAGTCAATCGAAGTGCAATGCGCTAGACATAATGACGTGCATGCTGCGGGCTGATGGCCTTCTTCACATAGTCACTCTCGTGACTCCGAAAGTAAAATGAATAGATTCTTGATCATACGGGTGCCAAGAGTTATGGGGAGAAGGCGGGAGAATGGGGTTAGAAAGGAGAGATAGATCAGACCATGATTGAACGGCGGAGAAGACTTGATGGGCCGAATGGCCTAATCTGCTCCTTCACTTATGACCTTATGACTTCTCTGACTAATAAGAATAGGGGATGTGATGAAGTAAATGTCCAATTTTTTGTATTGGAATACATCTCAGTGCACCTTACAATCTGTGACAAGACCTGAAATAATAAACATGTGCTGGTTCTATTCAGTCATAATGATTCGCATGTAATCAATGTTTCTATTAAAAAAACTGCATAGAGGGTCTTTACATGAGTTTAATCTATTTGATTCTGCATATGAGCTGAACTCTTGGTTAACAACCATTGAGGTCTGATTTGGAAGACCGATGTCAAGCGAATGTTGTACTTTGAATGATACAGTGTCCTTGTGACAATATCATCAATGCTTTATTCTTCCTTATATGGTGATCAAAGTAACCCATCATTCAAATGGCATGTAACATTGGAAGCCACCCACAGCCACAGTACTCAAGCAACTAGTCCTTGGCAAATAAATATTTGCTGCTGCTTGCAGCCTATATTTCTTCAAAATGCGGAACATCCTGAAAATACAGCTCACCCCCTCCATGACAACACTGGTCAACCTGAGGAGCACCTTCACAACAAACTGGGTTCCACCAAGATGCAGGACTGAACAAAACATGAGGATCCTTCCCTGTGCTATCAAACATTACAACTCCTCCCCCTTCTGTCCATGGGGTAGACTGAGACTGAGACTATGACTCTCTCCTATCCCCCTCCCCCCAAAAACTTTTTCAACATCACCCAAGCCTTTCCACTCGTCATCTTTAATTTCATGTTCATGTATTTTGTGTTTTTTTTATGAACGTGTTGGGATAAATAAAGTCTATTGTTTCATATTGCAAAATAATACTACGAATAGGTGGCTGCAAACAACTGCATTGAGATCTAGCTCACTATGCCTAAAATGATTAAATTCCTTGGATAAAGTTTGTTTGATTTGGCTGTATTCCTGGAACTACTTTTTTTCCAAGTCATCTGATGTAAATTATTTCCGGAGGTGTGGGGGGGAAAGGAAGTGAAATTTAAGTTCAGTGTGTTGAATAAAAGCCAGTGAGAGGGACTTCAAGGTAAAAGTATAACAAGCCGGATACATCTGTGCTTATATGGTATCTTTGTCAGAAGCTGAAATGCATCTCTTCAGTTTAACATTGTATCAAATTGGGACCTCATATTTTTTTAATGTTATAGGAATACAGCTCTCTGCCTGTAAATAGTAACCGATGCGATATAATATAATTACCCAGGCTTCATCAAGAAAGCGATTAATAAACGACCAGCAAGCAATCATTAAGGACCTAAAAGAGGAAGAATGATTGTTACTGCTGTTATGCATTAAAAGTTTTATGGTTAAAGTATTTATTTCATTATACTTTATGGTTTTAAAAGCTTTATTTCATTATGCCTTTACCTATTTTCAATGCATTGAGCCATGCTTTGAGAATAACCTTCCCAGGTTTGCTATTTTGCTTTATTTTATTTTAGGTTAATTTAGTTAGAGATACAGTGTGGAAACAGGGCTTTCAATAGCCCACTTGATGAAGAAGGAACATAATTTATTCCACAATATCTGCACATATTCGAGTGCCAGGACTCCAAGATATTGCCCTGTCCTGCTGAGGTACTACAGAATTTGTGTCTGTATATCCTTTGGTGTAAACCAACATCTGCAGTTCCTTCCTTTCCATTCTCCTTGGAAACAGACCTCTACATCTGAACTAGCGATTAAATCATTTTCTTTCCATGGTGTGTGAAAACATGCAACCAGTAGTCTTCCGTGGTTCACACCTTTTGCTTCTCTACCTTGATCCATGACTTTACATCCATTCAGATTAATGAGTAGAACATTTGTGGGCTGTCATGGATACAATGGGTGACCTGACCTTCACAAACATAAAAATATAAATGGCAGGTGTTTGATATTACTGTAACACACCAATAACACCTGGAACACAGAGGGAGAAGTATTGAGTAAGAACAAGGGCTTACAGAGATTTGGCATGGACCTGTAACTTAGGAAATGATGTAGCCATTTTGAGATCATGGCACAGATAAATGTACGAAAGATACCATGAAAAGTGAGAAACCCATGTGTGAAGGAGCAACAAGAACGCTCTTTATTTGATTAAGAGGGCAAGCATGGAGATACAGACAGCAAACGGCAATTCTAGGTTGTGGCCTTGGGTGCATGGGAGTTGTGAGCAAATTAAATTTGTCCGATTTACTCAAAACAAAAAAGAGACCGAAAAATAAAAATGAAAATTGTGATAATGAGGGTGATAATAAGGACAAAATCTAATTAAAAGCCAGCATCAAGAGAGACAATCTATTGAAAGATAACAAAAAGAATAGGTAATGATAATTGAAGAATGGAGCTACTGTGAGCTATCATATAAATAGGTTTTTAGTTAAGAATGAAGATACATAAACAGTTCCAATCAGTCATGGGATGCGCCTTGACAAATAAATAATGTATGATTCTATGGACAGGATGGCTAAAGAGACAAATGTCAAATGAAGGCCATTCAGGCGATTCAGTTTAAAACTGCCGTATAATTTGCATTGGCATGGCAATGTTGCATAACCTTTCAGGCATGTGTTTTCCCTTCGAAGATAGACACAAAATGCTGGAGTAACTCAGCGGGACAGGCAGCATTTTTCTGTGAGAGAAAGGAATGGGTGAAATTTCAGATTGAGATCTTCTTCAGACTGAGTCATAATATTTCTCATATTTCCTGATCATACTCAGTCTGTGAAGAAGCGTCTCGACCGAAAACATCACCCGATTTCTTCTTCCCGGAAATGCTGCCTATCCGCTGAGCTTCCAGCATTTTGCCAGTTCATTGGCTATATTCAAGAGGGAGTTGGATGTGGCTCTTGTGGCTAAGGGATCAGGTATGGAGAGAAGGGCAGGTACGGGATACTGAGTTTGGATGATTCAGCCATGATTCATATTGAATGGCGGGTGCAGGCTCGAATGGCCTACTCCTGCACCTTTTTTTTTTTTTTTTCCACGTTTCTATCTTTGTGTCTATCGTTGGTGTAAAACCAGCATCTGCAGTGTTCCGGTATTTCCCTTCCTTCTCTGCTAACGTTCCTTGCACGGAGTGTCGTCTTCCGTTTGCATTTTCAATTTATTGCACTTTCTCATGTTATTCTTCCGGTGGTCCTGTTGAATAACTTCAGGTCTCTCAATTTTGTTAACCGATGAAGAATCTTGGAGGTTGGGGGGGGTCTTTCATCCACGATGCATAGGGCAAATGGCTTACAACTCTTCACTACTTCCATCTCTTTCCCTCCTACATTTATTTATCTCTTGGATCAGGCAGCTTTTTCCTAAGCAAAAAAAAGCGAAGTGCTGGAACTCAGAAACAAAAATTCAAAAATGCTGGAAATACAGTGCAGCACAGGCAGCATCTGAGAATGTTTTCAGATCAATTTCTCATTCTATGGATGCTGCCTGGCCTACAAAATATTTCTCATATTTATTTTCCATATGACTCACGGAGAGGAGTTTGTAAGTGCTTAACAAATAATTTGTGTTTAAAGGCGAATTATCGGAGCAACACATTAATATATAAAATATATATATTAAAAAAAATATATATACACACACATATTTTATATATTATATTATATATATTATATATAGATATATACAGTTGCTTGCAAAAGTATTCATACCCCTTGAACTTTTCCACATTTGACCTTCACGTTACAACCACAAAACGTAATGTATTTTATTGGGATTTTATGTGATAGACCAACACAAAGTGGTGCATAATTGTGAAGTGGAAGGAAAATTATACATGGTTTTCAAATTGTTTTACAAATAAAAAACTGAAAAGTGTGCCGTGCAAAAGTATTCAATATAACATATACTATAATATCCACTGTATATAAATATATATGTCAGAAGGAGGGTCTCAGCCTGAATCGTCACCCATTCCTTCTATCCAGAGATGCTGCCTGTCCCCCTGGGTTCACTCAAACATTTTGTGCCTATCTTCGGTTCAAACCAGCATCTGCATTTCCTTCCTAGATTTGGCAGTATGTAGATGGTTTAATATGCAACCAATAATATAGTTAGCCTCACTCCCCCATTAACCCGCCTAGTTAATCATCAATCATAACGCCTTCCCCTTCCTGGGAGCAGCAGTAGAAGAATGTAGCTAGTGCTTGAAGATGTATGTAATACCCTGTGCTATCATTAAAAGAGGTTGCACACTTTAAGAGCTTGTAAAGTGTTTATTTACATGTGTCAGATGGGGAAGACACTTGCGTCTCCTGTCTATCGGGTTTTATTTCTTTTTTTGATTTGTGTTTTTTGTGCTTAATCTCTCTGCCATGGCGTCCTCCTTGCAGAAAGCCCCGAGCAGCTTGTCTTTGATGCTGACATCTCTGAGCGCTGGGCCACGTTTGAATTTGATTTCACACACTTTGTCAACGTCGCACACCGCGCTGATCCTGACTCCCTAAAGCTTCCCTCCTACTCAACCTTGTCGGACCTGATGCCATGAAGAGAGCCAGAACTTTTCACCTACGCTCCAGCGGTCTGGGGCGACAAACGACGAGGTGATTACTCCTGCAGAGTCTGCCGACGACCACGCTTGCCTGCTACGTAAGTTCAGGGAGATTTGTGACCTGCCCTCGAACCCGCATTCTTGAGAGGGCACGGTTCTTTACAAGGAGACAGTTGCCCGGATGAGCCTGTTGAATGTTTTTATTGCTGATTTGCGTCCTCGCCCAGCGGTGCCGTTTTGGTGACATGACAGACCAGCTCACTAGAGACATTTAGTAACTGGCATGCGTGACCAGAGGCTGCGATGTGAGCTTATGAGGAATCCGGATCTAACGTTGGAAAAAGCCATGCATGCCTGCAGATTGTCTGAGGTCGTTGTTTTGCCAGATGACCCCCACCGGGACTCGGGCAAAAATCTGTCAACCTGGCTGGGGTTTAGGAGCCACAGCTCGGATGGGAAACAATGTTTTCTGCCGCGTGCCAACCCTGGTCCTGGTGAAGTGCCCCAAAAAAGGTGCCCAAACTGTAACTACATGCACCATAGACTGTCGACGTGTCCCGCCTTTGTAAGGCCTGTAACTTCTGTAAAAAGCTAAATCATTTCTCTGCCTCCTCTCGCTTATTCCGTTCCCGTGGGAGACAGGCACAAGCCTCCAGACCCAGTCTAAAATGCTGAGGCAATCTGATATCCGTTACTACTCACAGCTCAACTTAGCTGAATCCTATGATGCAGATCCAATTAATCCTCCCGAGGACTTGCATGTGTTTACCCTCCTACAGACACCCGCCCACCGCACTGATCCCTCCGTATCTGTGACTGTCAATGATGTAACCTTCCCTTGCTAAGTTAGACACAGGTGCGGTTAAGGTCAATGTTTTGTCCATGAATCTTTTCAACAAGATAAGGAATAATGAGCCTCTGGTTGCTGACGATGCTACCTGCAACGCCTATGGTGGAGAGATTCTAAGGGCCTGCGGGGAGGGCCACTTTAACTTGCGTGCTGCAAAAGGCCACAAGAAACCTGGTTTTCTATGTTTTGAACTCATGACTGTAAACCCTGTTAGGCAACCGTAGCGTGCAGATCTTGCCTGGTGTCCTTCGACCGCACGGTCCACAAAGTGCAACTGTCGTTTGACCCGGTAGCAGAATACCAGGACCTGTTCGACGATGACCTGGGAAGGAGGAACGGCTTTACCACTGACATACCATATTTCCATTGACCCAAATATACAACCCGTGGTCCCGCGCACCTCACAGGGTGTCTCACGCATGAAAGACAGGGTCGAGGCGATGCTCATCAAGCTGGTCGAAAAGGGGGTTGCTAGAAGCAGTTAGCGAGCCCACCGATTGGGTCTCCACCATGGTTGCCACGATTAAGAAAGACAAGAACGAAATACGTGTGTGTATCAACCCGAAGGACTTAAACCTTGCCATCAGCGACCACACCTACCCCATGCGGTCTGTTGAGGATGTGGCGGCAAAGGTCGGGCAGCCACCATCTTTTCGGTCCTAGACGCTAAGAACTCGTTTTGGCAGATCCCGTTGGACAAAGCGTCTTCCCCCCCCCCCTGACCTGACGAACCTTCGCCACACCGTTTCGGCAGATTCAAGTTTACCTGCGAATGCCATTCGGCATCAATTCTGCTAGCGAGGTGTTCCAGCGAACGATGGAGCAATATTCTCGGACCTGCCATGTGCCATCATCGTGGATGATATCCCCTGGTTATGGGAAGGACATTGCCGAGCACGCCTGAACCTCCGCCGCGTCCTGGATCGCCGCGACAGCCGAACCTGAGCTGAATCCCAAGAAGTGCCGGTTTCGTGTCTCAGAGGTCACGTATGTGGGACATTTTTCACCTCTAACGGACTAAAACCCGACCCCTTGAAGGCAGCTGCCATCTCCGAGATGGCAGCCCCCACTGACGTGCCCAGGTCTGCAACGATTCTTGGGCATGGTGAACTACCTTGGAAAGTTTTACCAAACCTCAGTGAGCTGAGTGTCTCCCCTGCGGCACGCTGACAAAAAAGGATATTGCCTGGGTCTGGCTCCCACATCACCAGCAGCCTTTGACTGCCTCAAGTCGAAACTGATTAGCACTCCGACGTTGCGGTTCTTCGACGTGGGTCGCCCCATCACCGTCACCTGTGACGCTTCCAAGTTCGGCCTGGGTGCGGCCTGCCTTCAGTCTGTCGATGGATCGCTACATCCTGTCTCCTATGCCTCCCGCACCATGACGACACCGAGAGCGGTAACGCTCAGATCGAGCCGGATAAAGAGCTGCTCGCGGTGGTATGTTCGCCTGCTCCAAGTTCAGAGACTTCCTGTTCGGCAGCAGATTTACGGTCGAAACCGACCACCAGCCACTGGTGACAATCCTGAACAAGCCGATTCACGCTGCCCCTGCCAGGCTGATGCAGCGTATCTGATGCTGCAGCTCCAGCGTTTCGACTTTGATATAATCTACAAGAAGGGCACTGAGATGCACATTGCGGACACCCTATCGCGCGCCCCGCGGACCTCCTGCGCTCGCCACCCCTACGAAACAGAGGGACTTGCTCGTACTGGGCGTTAACTTTATTCCCACCAAGCAGCTACAGGTTTTGGCCGAGCACAACGCTGCCGATCCGGTTTTGCAGCGCTTGCCTCTGTGATTAAAGCAGGGTGGCCAACAAAGCACTCCGCCGCGCCGCTCTGAAACACAGCCTTTCTCCTTTCCGCGACGAACTGGTGCTCCAGGATGGCGTTATCGTCAAGGGACATAAAGTTGTAGTCCCGTCCTCCCTGTTTGACTTTTACTTTTGTGAAGCCCATAGCGGACACCCTGGGTCGATGCTACACACTCGCCACGCACAGTGCCAATTTCTATTGGCCTGGAATGGCCAAAGTATATCCGAGACCGAGTTTCTGCCTGCTCCACGTGCAACAGTCTTGCACCACACCAGCAGCGACAGCCCCTGCTGCAACAGCCCGCCCCTGCCTTGGCCCTGCGTCCTCGCTGGCTGCCGACATATCTCGAGTGGGTGGTAACCACTACCTTGTCCTGGTTGCGACTCGAACTCCAACTGGTTCGAAGTGTATTTGCTGAGGACATCCCTCACGTCGAGATGGTGATCCGAAAGTCTGCGGAAACTCACTTCTCCACTTTTGGGACCCCTGTCAGGCTGCAGACTGACAACGGCAGGCAGTTTACAAGCTGAGAATTCAAAGTTTTGCCGACAAGTGGAACTTAGTGCATTTCACCAGCAGCCCAGAGTACCCACAGAGCAACGGCCTTGCAGAACGGGCCGTCCGCAGCGCAAGCTTCTGATGAGAACAGGCGAACTCTCCAACTCTGATTTGTATTTGGATCTCCTGAACCTCAGGAATGTTTTCCAGGGATCCGGCCATGGGGTCACCAGCTCAGGCGTCTGATGTCCAGAACTACCAATCTACCATCCCGATTGCCCAGCGCCAGCTGAAACCTCGGGTGCTGACCCTCGTTTTTGCTCCGTGCAGAGGCGAATTCAAGAGAAAAACATGACAGCCAGCGGCGTTCCTCACGATAATTCGGTCGTGCAGACCACCGATCCTCTCGTTGCCCGGACAGGTTGTTCGGTTGCAGACCGCTAGTGGTCACTACCGTCTGGCCACCGTGGTTGGGTGTGGCCGACTCACCTCGCTCGTATCTGGTCGACTGTGAGGGTTACCATCTACCGAAGAAGCCGACAAACACCTGCTTGCGGTTTATGAGCCACAGCCGCAGCCCCCGGGGCCCTATGCCCCGCCACGAGTCTTCCAGCAGCCCGGCTGCCGTCCTGGCTGGTGTTCCCTGCATGCCCGGTTCCCCGTCGCGGGCGCCTGGTTCCCCTCTGCGCGGGTCCCCTGTTGCCGGTCGCGTTCTCCCTCTCCAGTTTCTCCCACCCCCAATGCCCTTCGCTGGTTCCCCAGCTGCCTCGCGTCCTCCTGTTTCTTCTGCTCCTTCGGGGGAAGGGGGAGACATCCGTACGCGCTCGGCCGGATCAGCAAGCACCTGTTCGCTACGGCGATTTTGTTTAATTCTGCTCTGTATAATTCTGTTGTCGTGACAACAATCTGTTTTTTGATTTCAAGGGGCAGGATGGTAGATGGTTTATATGCAACCAATAATATAGTTACCTCACTCCCATTAACCCCCGCCTAGTTAACATCAATCATAACGCCTTCCCCTTCCTGGGAGCAGCAGTAGAAGAATGTAGCTAGTGCTTGAAGATGTATGTAATACCCTGTGCTAGACATTAAAAGAGGTTGCACACTTTAAGAGCTTGTAAAGTGTTTATTTACAGCAGTGTTCCAGCCAAAATTTAACATTAAATAATCAGGATAATTTCACACCAGAAAAGTGAGATTCTTGAAGATAAAAATGATATACAACTGGAGAGGTGCATTTCAAGAAAGAAAATTAAATAACCCAAGGGATGACACAATGGGATAGACCAACATAAGTCCTAAAACAATCAGAAGAGGCCCTTGCTGAGGGCCGCCAGCGTGAGTCTCCGCCCAGCGCGGCCTGGGGACGTCGGGAGCCATGACTCCAGTGAGTAGCAGCTGTTTTGGAGGTTCCAAGCCGCTGAGGTTTGTCCTCCCTTTACCGACGTCGGAGTTCCAACATCCCGGCGAGCGTGCCTGAACGGCGGGCTGCCTGCTGAGCGGCAACTGCGGATGGCTCCGGAGGCCACGGGTGAACATCCGGAATATTAGAGGAAATGACTGACTTTGGTGCCTTCCCTCACAGTGGGAAACTTTTGATTCTGGTGTGTGAGGTTGTTTTATGTTTTACTCTATTGTGTGGTGTTTCTTTATTTTTATTGTATGGCTGTATGGTGATCACATTTCACTGTGCCAACTGACATATGTGACAAATAAATGATATATGTGATATATTTTCAACAATTGTAAATCATTGCCAAAAATAGCATAATCCCTCAAGGTTAATATGAACTTTCATGAGCACGACACAAAGAAACTGGAATACCCATTCAAAACATTGCTTGTTAGTAAATTGATTTGCAAATCTCTTTGGTAGTTCTTCTGTTGAAGAACGTAAAAGAAATGCCAACGACTTTCTGTGCATTACCAACATTACACTAATAAAGTTAGTGTTGCATGTCAAGTGAGAAGAAAGAAAGTACAGTTTAGTTTAAGAGACACAGCACGGAAACAGGCCCTTCGGCCCGCCCAGTCCGCACCGACCAGAGAAGGGCCCCCTACTTTCCAATTGATCCCCTCACATTTATATTTGCCTACACACACACTAGGACAATTTTACATTCATACCGGCTAATCCGGACCTGCAAATCTGTACATTGTTGGAGTGTGGGAAGAACCGGAGATCTAAGAGAAAACCCATGCAGGTCATGGGGATAACGTCCAAACTCCGTACAGACAAACACCCATAGTCAGGATCAAACCCCAGGTCTCAGCGCTGTAAGGCAGTAAACTCCTTCCGCTGCGCCACCATCCCGCTCTAGTAAGTATGTCTGTGCTTTTGTCCAATTCCAATTGGGACTGATGATCATCAATATCTTGCTTTATTAAAAATATGTGAGATTCAGTTCCATCAAAAAATAGACACAAAACGATGTGAGTAACTCAGCGGGGCAGACAGATCTCTGGAGAAAAAAGGAATAGGTGACTTTTTGGGTCGATACCCTTCTTAAGTGGTGGCCAATTCACTGGATGGATTTAAGGAGAGAGTTAGATAGAGCTCTAGGGCTAGTGGAATCATGGGATATGGGGAGAATGCAGCATGGTTATTGATTGGAGACCATCAGCTATGATCACAATGAATGGCGGTGCTGGCTCGATGGGCCAAATGGCCTCCTCCTGCACCTAAGTTTTCTATGTTTCTATGTTTCTATGTTAAGAATGAGAGTCAGGGGAAAGGGAAACAAGAGATATAGATGGTGATGTAGAGAGATATAGAACAAATAAAATGAAAGAGATGCAAAAAAGTATGATCGATAAGCGGACAGGCAATGTCAGCTGTGGTCTGGGTGATAACGAGTTACAGACAATGAGACTCAACAAGACGACATGAAAGCTGGTAGAATGACTTGAGGTGAGGGGAGGGACTGGGAGAGAGAGCGGATGCAGATGTTATTTGAAGTTAGATAAATCCATTTTCATACTGCTGGAGTGTAAGCTGCTGGTGGGTTTGTTGTACAGGCCACCTAACAGTAGCAGAGAAGTTGGGGATGAAAATATCAAAGCAGTGAAATTAGAAATGCGTGCGACAAAGGCAAAACAGTTTATAAATGGGTGACTTTCAATCTACATATAGATTGGGTTAATCAAATTGGCAGGGTGCTGAGAAGAGGATTTTTTGGAATGTATGCGGGATAGTTATCTAAATCAACATGTAGAGGAACCAATGAGAGAAGCAGGCTAATTTTAGACTGGTTTTGAGTAATGAGGAAGGGGAGGGGGGTAATTAGCCGTCTTGTTGTACGTGCCCCCTTGGGCAAGAGTGACCATAATATGGTTTGAGTACTTCATTAGGATGGAGAGTGACATTGTTAATTCAGAAACAATGGTCTGAAATTTAAAGAAAGGTAACTTTGAGGGTATGAAACGTGAATTGGCCAAGATTGACTGGCAATTAATTCTAAAAGGGTTGACGGTGGATATACAATGGAAGACATTTAAGACTGCATGGATGAACTACAAAAATTGTTCATCCCAGTTTGGCAAAAGAATAAATCGGGGAAGGTAGTGCATCCGTGGATAACAAGGGAAATCAGGATAGTATCAAAGCAAAGGATGATGCATACAAAGTAGCCAGAAAAAGCAGCATTACCTGAGGACTGGGTGTTTGTAAATTGAATAGATTAAAGGCCGATAAATCCCCAGGGCCAGATAGCTGCATCCCAGAGTACTTAAGGAAGTAGCTCAGGAAATAGTGGATGCATTAGTGATAATCTTTTCAAAACTCTTTAGATTCTGGAGTAGTTCCAGAATCTACATCGGTTAGTGGGGAAACTGCTAGAGTCAGTTATTAAAGATGGGATAGCAGCACATTTGGAAAGTGGTGAAATCATTGGACAAAGTTCAGCATGGATTTACAAAAGGTAAATCATGTCTGACGAATCTTGTGAATTTTTTCGAGGATGTAACTAGTAGCGTGGATAAGGGAGAACCAGTGGATGTGGTATATCTGGACTTCCAGAAGGCTTTCGACAAGGTCCCACATAAGAGATTAGTATACAAACTTAAGCATACGGTATTAGGGGTTCAGTATTGATGTGGATAGAGAACTGGCTGGCAAACAGGAAGCAAAGAGTAGGAGTAAACGGGTCCTTTTCACAATGGCAGGCAGTAACTAGTGGGTACCGCAGGGCTCAGTGCTGGGACCCCAGCTATTTACAATATATATTAATGATCTGGATGAGGGAATTGAAGGCAAATACTCCCAATGTTTGCGGATGACACTAAGCTGGGGGGCAGTGTTCGCTGTGAGGAGGATGCTAGGAGACTGCAAGGTGACTTGGATAGGCTGGGTGAGTGGGCAAATGTTTGGCAGATGCATGTATAATGTGGATAAATGTGAGGTTATCCACTTTGGTGGCAAAACAGGAAAGCAGACTATTATTTAAATGGTGGCCGATTAGGAAAAGGGGAGATGCAGCGAGACCTGGGGTGTTCATGGTACACCAGTCATTGAAAATAGGCATGCAGGTGCAGCAGGCAGTGAAAAAAGCGAGGATTTGGAGGATTTGAGTACAGGAGCAGGGAGGTTCTACTAGTCAGTTGTAACAGGTCTTGGTGAGACCACACCTGGAGTATTGCGTACAGTTTTGGTCTCCAAATCTGAGGAAGGACATTATTGCCATAGAGGGAGTGCAGAGAAGGTTCACCAGACTGATTCCTGGGATGTCAGGACTGTCTTATGAAGAAAGATGGATAGGCTCGGTTTATACTCTCTGGAATTTAGGAGATTGAGAGGGGATCTTATAGAAACTTACAAAATTCTTAAGGGTTTGGACAGGCTAGATGCAGGTAGATTGTTCCCGATGTTGGGGAATTCCAGGATAAGGGGTCACAGCTTAAGGATAAGGGGGAAATGCCTTTAAGACCGAGATGAGAAAGACTTTTTCACACAGAGAGTGGTGAGTCTCTGGAACTCTCTGCCACAGAGGGTAGTTGAGGCCAGTTCATTGGCTATATTTAAGAGTGAGTTGGATGTGGCCCTTGTGGCTAGGGGTATCAGAGGGTATGGAGAGAAGGCAGGTACGGGATACTGAGTTGGATGAATCAGCCATGATCATATTGAATGGCGATGCAGGCTCGAAGGGCTGAATGGCGTACTCCTGCACCTAATTTCTATGTTTCTATGTTTCTATGTAAGCTGCCCAGTGGAATATGAGGTGCTCTTCTTCCAATTAGTGCTTGGCATCACTCTGACAATGGAGGAGGCCCAAGACAGAAAGGTCAATGTGGGAATGGGACCTTATAAGGGGCAATAAAAATAACAACAGGTTTTCAATTCCTAATTTTAAATAAAAAAAGATTTTGTTTGGATTTAAAACAAAAACTGCAATGGCTTGGCCTTAATGCATAGATGCTTTTGAAGAATTGTAATTGAAAAGTGGAATAAATATTATTAATTCAATATTTGGTACGTAAAGTTTTGAGTGCTCCATATTGTGAATCATTGTGAATCACTGTGTTTCAATTAGTGGAGATGACAACAGGAGGCTATACAAGATACATTTATTTGTCACATGTGCCAGTTGGCACAGTGAAATGTGATCACCATACAGCAATACAATAAAATAAAGAACACAACACACGATAGAGTTCAACATAAAACATCCCCACACAGCAGAATGTATAATGTGCTCTACAATGACCATCACATTTTACTGATGACCAGAAGTAGCAAACTGAATGTGCAGGAAGGAACTGCAGATGCTGGTTTAAACCCAAGATAGACACAACAAGCTGGAGTAACAGGGTCAGACGGCATCTCTGGAGTAAAGAAATAGGTGATGTTTCGGGTCAATGGCCCTTTTTCAGACTATGAATCTAGAGAAGGGAAACAAGAGATATAGATGGTGATGTAGAGAGATATAGAACAAATGAATGCACGAATATGCAATAATAAATTGATGATAAAGCCATTGTTCGCCATGTTCTAGGAGACCAAGTACAGACAATGAAACTCAACAAGATGACTGAAGCTGGTACAACCTGGTGGAGGGAGAGGGATGCAAGGGTTACTTTAAATTAAAGAAATCAGCATTTATAACCGCTGGGTTGTAAGCTGCCCAAGCGGAATATGAAATGCTGTTCCTCCAGTTTGCATTTGGATTCACCTGACAATGGAGGAAGCCTTGGACAGAATGCTGAATTTGGACTGACATTTTTGAAATAAAACAATTACATTGTTTCCTGCAGCTCAGGTGCCACTGGTATTGAATAAAGGAAAGCTGATTCCATGTAATTGCAAAGTAATGCATTGAATATGTTGAAGCTCAGCTTGTTTGAAATTGAATTTTTAAGATTAGGTATGTTTAAGATCTGCTGCACCAAAGCAAGAAATCAAGATTTTGTCTACAAAATATCATAAGATGTCTCATCAGTTCTCCTCAAAATTAGTAAGCTCCTAACAAACAAATGTTAACTGACTATCTATTATTACTTAAACATCTGATCTTGACCACTTCCTGTTGTTTTGTATATTGATTTTAGAAAAAACGCTGCCACTTACGGCTGTGAGTTTTGGCCATCTTACTCAGAGTCCCCTTCCGCTGCGCAGGACAAGAGGATTTTTCCCATCGATGAAAAATAAAAGAATTATTAGTGTTTAAAAAATGTTGAGATTCTCTCTCTTGAAGGCCTCGCCACTTTCAAAATGGACTATAAAAGCCAAAAGTGTGGAGGTGCCTCAGTTCTTTGCAAGATGGGGGTAGCAAGAGGTCACAATTCTCAGTCTGAGCTGTGAATAAACACTGAACACATGTCTACTAAACTGTGAATGGGTTACTGACCTGTCAGTGTCCTTAATACAGTTTGAAAAAGTAGTTTGAAAATACAAAAGTGTGTTTTGGTTTGAAAGTGCTGAAGCTGTGTTGCCTTTGGTTTTGAAAGTGCTAATGCAAGCTGTGTTGCCTTTGTTATGAAAGTGGTAAAGCAAGCTGTTTTGCCTTTGGTTTTGAAAGTTCTAAAGCAAGCTGTGTTGCTTTTGATTTTTGAAAGTGCTAAAGTAAGTAAGTAAGTTTATTGGCCAAGTATTAACATACAAGGAATTTGCCTTGGTGGCTCCGCCCACAAGTAACAAGATGACATACAGTGACAGTTATGAATGACTCCGAAAAACACTAAACATTAATAATAATAAAACATTAATGATAAAACACCATTGATCAAGCATGTGAACCAACAAAAATACCAGATCAAAGGGAGGCTACAGATTTTTGGCTGTTGAGTAGAGCAACTACTCGTGGATAAAAACTGTTTTATGTCTGGCTGTGACAGCTTTGACAGTCCGGAGTCGCCTTCCATAGTGATTCAAAGAGTTTGTGGCCAGGGTAAGAGGGGTCAGAGATGATCTTGCCCATTCGCTTCCTGACCCATGCAGTGTACAGTTCATCAATGGAGGGAAGGTTGTAGCCATAATCTACTCTGCTGATCGGACGATTCGCTGCAGCCTCCAGGTGTCATGCTTGGTGGCTGAGCCAAACCAGACCATGATGAAGAAGATGAGAACAGACTCTAACGATGGCCATATAGAAATTGGACCATCATTGCCTGTGGCAGATTGTGCTTCCTCAGCTGCCGCAGGAAGTACCATCCTCTGTTGTGCCTTTTTGACTGTGGAGTCGATGGTAGACCCACAGTTAAGGTTCTTTGGAGATGATGGTTCCCAGGAACTTAAAAGACTCCACAGATGTGACTGTGGTGTTGTGATGGTGAGTGGAGTGAGGGGAGGGGGAGCTCGCCTAAAGTCTGCAATCAATTCCTCTGTCTTAAGAGCATTGAGATCTAGGTTGTTGCTACGGCACCAGGACACCAATTGTGACACTTCCTGTCTGTAGGCAGATTCCTCCCCATCCTGGATCAGTCCAATCAGGATTGTGTTGTCTGTAAACTGCATTGTCTTTGGTTTTGAAAGTCCTAAAGCAAGTTGCCTTGCCTTTGGATTTGAAAGTGCTAAAGCGATCTGCCTTGCCTTTGGCTTTGAAAGTGCTAAAGTGAGCTGCCTTGCCTTTGGTTTTGAAAGTGCTAAAGCGAGCTGCCTTGCATTTGGTTTTGAAAGTGATAAAGCAAGCTGCCTTGCCTTTGGTTTTGAAAGTGCTAAAGCAAGCTGCCTTGCATTTGGTTTTGAATGTGCTAAAGCGAGCTGCCTTGCCTAATTAGAGCTGCCTTGCCTAATTAGAGCTGCCTTGCCTAATTAGAGCTGCCTTGCCTAATTAGGGCTGCCTTGACTATATAATTAAAAGTCTAATCTTGACCACTTCCTGTTTGCGCTTTATATTGATTTCAGAAAAAATGCTACCATATATGGCTGTAATTTTTTGCCATCTTCCGCCTCCGCTCATCAGGTGTCGAGGATTTTTCCCACCGATGAAAAATAAAAGAGTTATTAGTGTTTAAAAAATGTTGAGATTCTCTCTCCTGTCAATCACGCCCTGAATGCCACGCCCCTTCTGGTGGGAGGGGAGGAGGAACTATAAAAACCGGAAGTGTGGGCGTGGCTCAGTCTATGCAAGATGGGGGAAGGAGAGGTCATGACTCGCTGTCTTTAGTGGCCTTGCACCCTGCTTGAAATGATATGAAACTGCACTTGAATTTGGTGCCCTTGCACCCTGCTTGAAATGGAATTACAAGGAATAGCCGTGAGTCAACTGCGAGCCCACCAGCCGTGACTGAGTGAGCTGCCAGCACAACAGGCTTGAGTGACTGAGCCGCCAGCCCAAAATCTATTTGGCCCACAATGTCCATACTAGCCCTCTGGAAATCAGTCCCTTCAGTGCACAACACCCATACTAGTGCTCCAGAAACCCCCCACCCGCCCCACTGGCCAACAATATTGGAATTGGTGGATAGGTGGAATATTGCATTGGGGGACCAGCCCTCCAGTGTGATGCTGGAACCCAACGGGTCCCACATAGTCTAGTATTTTACTGTAATTTTGGAAACCTAAGGTTAAATATCTTGACCTTTCCCCATTACTTAAACCCCAAATGTATTCATCTTGCTGTGACAGGCAGCATCTCTGGATAGAAGAAATGGGTGATGTTGTGAGTCGAGAACTCTGAAGAAGGATTTTGACCCTCAACATCACCCATTCCTTCTATCCAGAGATGCTGCCTGTCCTGCTGAGTTACTCCAGCAGTTTGTGTCTATCTTCAGTTTAAACCAGCATTTGCAGTTCCTTCCTACACAGTATTATTCATCTTGCTTATATTTGTGCACATAACAATTGTTTTGCCCTATATATATTTTTTTTCACTGAGGAAGTTTGAATCATCTGCATGAAGGTACGGAATTTATATAACTGCAAATTTCTATAATTCTCACTCTATTTCAATGTCAGTGTTTGAATGTTTCATGGTAAATGCTTCAGAATTAAGTGAAATTACATTGTTCCTGGTTAAAGAACTGATCTAAGTGTAGGGTTCTGGATTAGAAGGATAAAATATGGATCCTCAAGGCCGCATTTAATCTAGCAAACTTCAAATAGCATGGCCACTGGATCCAAACTTCACAGGATATCATGGCAGAATATGAGGTACCATGTGAATTTAATCACACGAAAGCCTTTCAGGCAGCCAACATCACATGCACTATGTGGAGGAAGGAACTGCAGATGCTGGTTTAAACCGAACAGACACAAAATGCTGGAGTAACTCAGCGGGTCAGGCAGCATCTCCGGAGAGAAGGAATGGGTGATGTTTCTGGTCATAAAGTCATCATAAGTGAAAGGAGTAAGATTAGGCCATTCTGCACATCAAGTCTACTCCGCTATTCAATCGTGGCTGATCTATCTCACCCTCCTAACCCCATTATCCTGCCTTCTCCCCATAACCTCTGACATCTGTCTCAACCCGAAACGTCACCCATTCCTTCTCTCCAGAGATGCAGCCTGTCCCGCTGAGTTACTGCAACATTTTGTGTCTATCACATGTAGTATGCTAGAAACCTTTTGTTTACAGGTAATTTTGGGTGGGGAAATCTGGAACTTCCAACTACCTGGGTCAAAGAGACCAAGTTTAGGCTTGCCACTTAGTTTCAAAATTCATGGAGTAAAGTCAGAAAACTATAGGAAATTTAGGTCAAATCTGGGAGAAATATTATATCTGTAATAAATTGAAAGAGCAGTGTAATTATTTTTTTTTTCCGATAAAAATGTATATTCAATAACAAGTTATAAGGAGGTACTGAAGGAAGTACAGGAACCTACTATAAGCACTCACATTGAAAAGACACTTCCTTTAATCTTGACCCATCCAACAAAAAAATTATGTTCGACACAAAATGCTGGAGTAACACAGCGTGACAGGCATCAAATCTGGAGAGAAGGAATGGGTGACATTTTGGGTCGAAACCCTTCTTCAGACAGTCAAGGGAGAGGGAGATTAAAGACATGGAAGGGGAAGGTGTGAAAACAAGAGGGTGACCAGAGAGAGAATATGGTCCCTCCTAAACCAAAGTGATCATTTCTGTGTGAAACCGCAGGAGATTTGCAGTCCTTAATCAGCATTTCTCCTCTGTGTTTACTGTGGAGGAAGACATGAAGACTGGGGAAGTTGGGACAGTTAATGGAAGTATCTTAAGCACAGGTTGTATTGCAGTCGAGGAGGGACTAATGTCCTAATGGATATGAAGATGGATAAATCTCCCAGGCCTGATCAGATATATCATGGACACTGTGGAAGCTAGAGAAGACATGGTAGGTGCCCAGGCTGAGATATGTGAATCATCATTAGATATGGGGTGAGGCATCAAAGACTGGGGAATGGCTAATGTTGTGGCTTTATTTTAAAAAAGCCTGCAAGGAAAAGTCTGGGAACTGTAGACCAGTGAGCCTTACATCTGTGGTAGGCAAGTTACTGGACAGTATTATGACGGATAAGATATACGTATATGCATTTTGATATATGGGGGTTGACTAGGGATAGTCAGCATGGGTTTGTACATGGAAGATCATTTCTGATTGAGTTTTTTGAAGAAGTAACCAATCTTCAGACCCGACCCGACCCGAAACGTTCCCCATTCCTTCTCTCCAGAGATGCTGCCTGTCCTGCTGGGTTACTCCGGCATTTTATGTCTATCTTCGATATAAACCAGCATCTGCAGTACCTTCCTACATAGGTTGATGAGGCAGAGCCATAGACGTATCAATCTGGATTTCAGCATGACATTTAATAAGGTTCTGCATGGGAGGCTGCTCTGGAAGGGTATATCTCATGGGATCCAGGCAGAGATGGCTGAATGGATAGAAAATTGGCTTCTTGGAAAGAAGCAGAATTTGATGGTGGAAGGTTGTTTCTCAGACTGGAAGTCTGTGACTAGTGGTGTGCCTCAGGGTTCAGTGTTGAGCCTATTTACTGTTTGCGGTTTATATCAAAGATTTGGATGAGAATGTGTAATTTTGCAGATGATGCTAACATTGGGGGTAAGGTAGAGAGCAAAGAATATTATCAAACATTACAGCAAGATCTTGATCAGTTGGGTAAGTGGGGCTGAGGAACGGTGAATGGAGTTTAATGCAGATAAATGTGAGATGTTGCATTTTGGGAAGTCACATCAGGGCAAGATCTTCATAGTAAATTGCAAGGATCTGGTGAGTCTTTGAAGAGCAGCGGGATCTGGGAGTGCAGGTACATTGTTCCTTGAAAGTGGTGTCACAAGTAGATAGAGTGGTCAAGAAGGCTTGCAGCACATTTACCTTCATCAGTCAGTGTATTGGGGTACTGCAGTTGTGGATGTTATGTTATAGCTGTACAAAGCACTGATTTGGTCACAGTTGATGTATTGAGTTCAGCTTTGCTCATCCTGCTATAAGAAAGATGTTGTCAAGCTGCAAAGAGTACAGAGAAGATTTACAAGAATGTTGCAAGGATCTGAGGGCCTGAGCTACTGGGAGAAGTTAGGCAAGCTAGGACTTTATTCCCTGGAGCGCAGGGGGATGAGGGATGACCTTATAGAGATGTATAAGATCATCAGGGGAACAGATCGGGTAGACGCACAGAGTCCTTTACCCAAAGTAGGGGAATCAAGAAGCATTGGTCATAGGTTTAAGGTGAGTGAGGGAAATTTATTTGGAACCTGAGGGGCAACTTTTTCATACAGGGTGTGGTGGGTGTATGGAACAAACTGCCAGAGGAGGTAATTGAGGCAGGTACTATATTTATAATATGTGTTGTTAGGTGCATAAACAGAGGAATGCATAATTAGGGTTTAGAGGGAGATGGACCAAATCCCCTGTGGGCAGGTGCCTTTGCAGTATGAGGCATCTTGGTCGGTGTGGGCAAGTTAGGCCGAGGGGCCTGTTTCCTTGCTGTATCACTCTTTGACTGTATGATTCTATCAGAGTGAAACATATATTAACCATTTGACAAGTCGTGACAGTCTGCATGCAGGAAGGCTGTTTTTCCTGGCTGGGGTTCCTGTAAGCAGAGATCCAGGTCACAATCCACTTTCCCGAGTTACTCACACACTCTCCCGCGTTTTCCCCTTGATTTGAACTGGGAGAAAACTCGTGGACATTTTTCAACATGTTGAAAAAACGTCCCGACTTACCTGATGCCCCGAGTTCCTACGGCTGGCATTACGAACTGCTACGAAACATTTATGGACTCCTGCCTCCTACAGGCTCGCTACCGATATTCCCCGAGTTCGAATCAAGGGGAAAACACGCAAGAGTTCGTGAGTAACTCGGGAAAGTGGAACAGGGCCTTTAGACACTTCAGACTGAAGAGAGGAGAAAGGTCACTGTTCAGAAGGCAGCGAACCTGTGTAATTCCACCACATGAAGCTGTCGAGGCATTAATGAACTGATGGTTATAAAAGTGTTGCTGGATAACTAGGCTATCAGGACTAATTATGGGGCAGCATCTCTGGAGAGAAGGAACTGGGTGACATTTTGGTTCGGAACCCTTAACATCATTCTTTCCTTCTCCCTAGAGATGCTAACTGTCCCACTGAGTTACTCCATCATTTTGTGTCTGACTTTGGTTTAAACCAGCATTGGCAGTCCTTCCTACAGTGAACCTTACCATTGCCTGTGCCCCTGGAAATTGGGTTCAAAATGCAAGCGTTCTAAACATCTGGGAAATGGATGAATTGGATTAGTTCTCCAAAGACCAAAATATGGTGATAGGTGCCCAGGACGCACAATTGCCAACACTAATGCAGAACTCAAGCTTATAAATTAATCTAATTGTCCTGTGTAGGAAGATGCTGGCTTAAACTGAAGATCAACACAAAATGCTGGAGTAACTCAGCGGGACAGGCACCATCTCTGGAGAAAAGGAATAGGTGACGTTTTGGGTCGGGACTGTTCTTCGGACTCTCAATCTGATCTTTCCGCCTGGTCGAGAGACAGGGCTGCAGTTCAACGCAAGACTTGCCTTGTCCTTCCCTGCGGCTTGTGAATATTAATCATACAGGATGGGAGTGGGCCAGTTAGTTCTTTAAGCTTGCTGCAGCATTCTATTAGATCACGGCTGATCCAACTCAACTGAACATAGGAGATTCTTGAAAGATTCGATTGACTCAGCAGCCACAATCTAATCGAGAATTCCACTAACATATTACCATTAACCTTTATCTACAGGAGCAAACTACCAGACTTCACATCTACATGACTTGCTCAAAATTAAGACTATGCCCTTTACTCCGGATTCGCCTGTCAGATAAAATAATATCACTTTACCTTATTAAATCTTCATAATTTAAAACACCAGACTCCTAAACTCAAGAGAATATACATCAAATTTATGTAACCTGACCTTATAATTTAATTCATTAATCTACTGTGTTATGGTGGTGAATCATCCCTCCTAAGGCAAATGTTAAAGATCCACTGGAGACAGTTAAGGGAGAACAAAAAGCTGCCTTCCCCATTATCCTGGGCAATATCCAATATGAAGGGCTTTAGGATGCACTGACTGATAAAATAACTGCATTAAATAAATGCAAGATTATTGTTTTTAGTTCAGGAGTGCAAGGATTTATAGATATGGGTCCTTTCTTTCCAACAGAATATGTTAGATGCGCACCGATGTTTCACTCCAGCCTTTCTTATCATATAGGGGAGGTTTAGTTTATTAGTTTTGAGATACAGGGCGGAAACAGGCACTTCGGCCCACTGAGTCCGCGACGACCAATGATCCCTGCACACTTGCACCATCCTACATACACCGGGGACAATTTACATTTCAAAGGAGCCAATGAATCAACAAACCTGTACGTCTTTGTAGTGTGGGTGGAAACTGGAGCATCCGGAGAAAATCCACTCAAGTCACAGGGAGATGTACTGTATAAACTCCGTGCAGATGAGGATCAAAGCCGGGTCTCAGACACTGCAAGGCATCAACTTTACCGTTGCGCCACGGTGCTGTCTCCACTGATGATACATACATCCTGTTTTGCAGAATCATCGTTTCCTTTATCATTGTTACTTTTTTGCATATCTTTCATTCATTTGTTCCTGAAACCAAAAACATAGGTGCTGGAAATTTGATGTTAAAATACAAAAAAGTTCTGGAATTACTCAGTACGTCACGAAACGTCTGTTTTTGGTTTCAGGAACTTTTTTGTAAAAACAAAAAGCAGATATAAGCTGTCAATTGAATATTGCTGTCTTCTTTATACAGTATGATCACAGAGCTAGATTGACCCGACGCATATATATTCATCTTTAAACTTTGGACTTTAGAGATACGGCCTGGTAGCAAGCCCTTCAGCCCACTGAGTCCTCACTGACTAGTGACTAACCGGTACACTAGCACCATCCGACACACACCAGGGACAATGTACAACTTACAGAAGCCAAGCAACCTACAAATCTTTACTTCTTTGGAGTGTGGGAGGAAACCAGAGCAACCGGAGAAAATCCATCCAGTTACAGGGAGAACGTACAGACTCCACACAGACAGCACCCATTGTCAGCATCAAAGCTGGATCCCTGGCGCTGTACGCAGCAACTCTAACTCTGTACCATCATGCTGCTCTAGACTTCAATATATACCAATATAATACCAATATATAACCAATATTCTAGTCTGATCTAAATAATACGCTGGATGTGGGTAGCAGTGGATGCCAGTGAAGGTTTTAGTTGTTGGTCCCCACTCGCAGCTTTAGATGCGATCAATACCCCTTATTCTGCCATTGCTCAGGATGGAGTCCTGCCAGTTATACAGCACATAAATAGATGCTTGGACCCAACCTATTCTTGCTGATCAAGTTGCTTAATCGATTTAGTCTCAATTGCCTGTGGCTGGCCCATATTCCTTCCAATTTTCCTATCTATGTACCTGTCCACTTGGGCAGCTTACAACCCAGTGGTATGATTCTTGATTTCTCTAACTTCAGGTAACCCCTGCATCCCTTCTATTCTCCACCACCCAAGTCGTAGCAGCTTCAGTCCTCTTGTTGAGTGTCATTGCAACATTGTCTCATTGGCATTCCATATTTTCATACATTGGATTTGCAAACAAATAATTTCACTGTGCCTTGTCACATGTGACAATAAAGTATTCCATTCCATTGGCCCGTTCTCATCTAACAAACACCTAACAATGGCCTGTTTCCTTTATCATCGTTACTTTTTGGCATATCTTTCACTCATTTGTTCTATATCTCTCTACATAACCGTCTATATCTCTCATTTCCCTTTTCCTTGACTTTCGCTGAAGAAGGGTCTCAACCCAAAACATCACCTATTCCTTTTCTCCAGAGATGCTGCCTGACCCGCTGAGTTACTCCAGCTTGTTGTGTCCACCTGTCCAAGAGTCTTTTAGACATTGTTATTGGGCCACATTCACTGACAGTCCATTCAGATGCTCACTATCTTCTGTGTAAATCTTTCCCCTCTCATTTTAAATCTATGCCCTTTATTTTAAGACTCCCCTTCGCTGGGAAAAAACCATGGCTATTCACTTTATCTATAGGGGTCAAGGAAAGAGCGTTCACGTCGCAGCCCTGCTTCCACCAATCTTTCCACCACTACACACAACCTCCTTTATTCCAAGGATTAAACTCCTAGCCAATCCACTCTCTCTTTATAACTCAAATGCTCCAGATCCAGTAAAAGCCTTCTGAATCTTTTCTGCAGTCTTTCAGGGCCAAGAGAACTGTGTATCGTACTTTAACCTTACCAATGTCATGTGAAGCCAGAACATGATGTTTCAATTCCTGTATTCAATATATCTCAGAAGATAGAGACATAAAATGCTGGTATAACTCAGGGTGGCAGACAGCATCTCTGGATGGAAGGAATGGGTAAAGTTTCATATTGAGACCCTTCTTCAGACTGAGAGTCAGGGGAGAGGGAGACACAGAGATAAGGGTAGGTTGTGAAAATGAGACATCAAAGGGGACGAAGCTCAAGGAAAATGTAGAATAGATCATTGTTAGCTAGGGGAAGGTGACAACGAAGCAAACAGAGATAAAATATAGTTAGGAAGACAGTCAGATTAGAGAACTGGGATGGGGGAGGGATGGAGAGAGAGGGAAAACAAAGGGTACTTGAAGTTTGAGGTCAAAGATCATACCGCTGTGGTGTAAGCTGCCCTAGCAAAATATGAGGTGCTGTTCCTCCAATCTACATTGGGTCTCACTCTGACAATGGAGGAGGCCCAGGACAGAAAGGCCAGTGTGGTAATGGGAAGAGGAATTAAAGTGTTTAGCAACCAGGAGATCAGGTAGGTTTCAGCGGACTGAGCGGAGGTGAATGGCGAAACGATCGCCGAGCCTGCACTTGGTCTCAATGCAACTCGTTGCTGTACTGAGAAAGTGTTGGGAGATTGGCAAGAGTGGGTAGATAGAAATTCATTCCCAGTAGTTCATTGCAAAAGTCCATGTGGCTCTGTTTTGTACACTTGTTCCTAAAAAATCACATTGTCTTCACATCTCTACAGGGCGTATTACATATCGCATTCACTCTATATTATGTCGGGTACAGAGAATTAAACTGAGATTTTACCCTGCTGTCTTTTGGGTGAGATATTAGACTAAGGCTTTGCATTCTATGGTTTTAAAAATAATCTCCCACATCATCATCTGGAGAAGAGTTTGCCATTTTCCATTCTTTCTTGTTAGGTCCATGAAATAGTTTGTCAAATACCATATACAGTGCGTTCAGAAAGTATTCATACCCCTTCACTTTTTCCACAATTTGTTACGTTACAGCCTTATTCTAAAATGGATTCAATTCATTTTTTTATCATCAATCTACACACAAAACAGATAGGGATCTCAAAGATCCTGGTTCATATAGAGCAATCACTCTTTTAAACACTGATCAGAAGATATTAACTACAATTTTCGCCCATAGATTAAGTTTAGTGATTCATAAATTAATACATCCCAATATTTATTTCATAATTTGAGACGATGATTTAATGTTACATATTCAAATAGAATAGCTAATGTAGACTTAGCAGTCATCTTGTTAGATGCTGAAAAAGCATTTGATCAGGTGAAATGGCCCTATATTTTTTCTGTGATGGAAAATATTCAACTGGCTGAGAGGTTTTGGACATGGGTTAAACTCCTATATACTAATCCAACAGCTAGAATATTGACAAATCAAATGTTATCACCCAAATTCAATCTATCTAGAGTGTTGTAGACAAGGATATCCATTATCTCTGTTATTATTTGCCCAAGCTATCGAACCACTTGCAGAAATTGTTGGAGCTCACCCAGAAATTTACGGGTACAATACTAAAGATACAGTTAATAAAATGTCTTTATATGCAGATGATGTATCATTATACATCACAAATTCAGAAACTAGTATTCCAAATGTATTAAATCTTATAACTTAATTTGGTTCATTCTCGGGATATAGAATAAATTGGAATTAAAGTGAAATTATGCCAATAATGGAACTAAAACCATATATACTGCAACAATCTTCTGTTAAAATAGTCTAGGAAAAGTTTAAATATCTTGGAAATTATGTGACTAAGAAATATACATCTTTATTTAAATTAAACTTTCCTCCTTTACTTAATAAACTGCATAAGAATATTCAGCATTGGAAAACACTCCCCATTTCAATGCTTTGTAGAATTAATGCCATAAAAATGATTTTTCTTCCACACGTACTGTACTTATTTCAATCAATTCTGATATATCTTCCAAATATATATATTTTTTAACTTGACTATTATTACAAGCTTTATTTGGGACTACAAGAACCACAGAATAAGTAAAAACATTTGTGAAAATCCATGAATGGAGGATTAGACTTACCAATTTTTTTATTTTATTTTTGGGCAGTTAATATTAGAAACATGACCTTCTGGTTGGAGGATATGGATCAACCACCAGATTGGTTAAAGATGGAAAAGGAAGATAGTTTACCTTTTGAAATTGGCTCGATTTTGTTAACCCCTACAAAATTCAATACAAAAACTTATAGTGGAAATCCGATAATATACAGTGGTATATGAACTTGGAAACATTTAAAAAATACTTTAAAATTGGATAATGTATCACTCCTTCTCCCTATTTTAAATAACCCTTCATTAAACCTTCCATGTTAGATAAACGTTTTGTACAATGGGAAACCCATGGAATTAAAAAGGTGGGCCACCTTTACTGAAAAGGTATTTTGTTTCGTTTCAGGAGCTACAACAGAATTATGGACTGCACCCAAATAATTTTTTTAGATATTTGAAACTTTGAGATTATGTAAAATCACATACACAAGAATATAGAATTAGGGATCCAGAAATCCGTGATGAATGTTTGAATAAACATCCTAATACAGATAAATTAATATCCCACATCTATAATATCCTTTTAGATATTGAGGTTCCATCAACGGAATTCCATCAACAGACAAGCATGGGAAAATGAATTGGTTCAACCCATAACAAAAGATATATGGGATGAAAGTTTACAACATATACTTCAATGGTCGTTAAATGCCAGACACTTTTTAATACAATTCAAAGTACTACATAGATTGCACTACTCTAAAACTAAATTAAACGGAATTTTTCCAAATATCTCTCCTATCTGTGACAAATGTCAATGCTTAGAAGCTAATCATACAGGAAAGACATTCTTGCCATAGAGGGAGTACAGAGAAGGTTCACCAGACTGATTCCTGGGATGGCATGACTTCCATATGAAGAAAGACTGGATAGACTTGGCTTGTACTCGCTGGAATTTAGAAGATTGAGGGGTGATCTCATAGAGACTTACAAAATGTTTAAGGGGTTGGACAGGCTAGATGCAGGAAGATTGTTCCCGATGTTGGGGAAGTCCAGGACAAGGGGTCGCAGTTTAAGGATAAGGGGGAAGTCTTTTAGGACCGAGATGAGAAAATCATTTTTCACACAGAGAGTGGTGAATCTGTGGAATTCTCTGCCACAGAAGGTAGTTGAGGCCAGTTCGTTGGCCATATTTAAGAGGGAGTTGGATGTGGCCCTTGTGGCTGAAGGGATCGGGGGTATGGAGAGAAGGCAGGTACTGGATACTGAGTTGGATGATCAGCCATGAT
Organism: Okamejei kenojei; assembly: GCA_035221665.1. Lineage (NCBI taxonomy): Eukaryota > Metazoa > Chordata > Chondrichthyes > Rajiformes > Rajidae > Okamejei > Okamejei kenojei. The sequence goes on along the minus strand of CM069136.1, from coordinate 24,375,808 downwards.
CATATTGAATGGCGGTGCAGGCTCGAAGGGCCGAATGGCCTCCTCCTGCACCTAATTTCTATGTTTATGTTTCTATGTCTATGTTGATACCTTTGTAAACTGCATACAAATTTGGGATGGATATTTTTAAAATTATTTCTGAATGTTAATATTCAATTGGATCCTGATCCAAAACTAATAATATTAAGAATATCATAACAAAGTATAAAACTTACAATAAAACAAATACATTTTCTTGATTATAGATAATAATTGGGAAAAAATTAATACTAAAATTTTGGAAAAATACAACAACCCCCACAATTAAAATGTGGATTACGGAAATGTCTGAGACCTTACACTTGGAAAAAATTAGACTTGTCTTAATTCACAAAATCAAAACTATTTGCTAGAATATGGTTTCCATTTATTGATTTTCTAAAAGGGTAAATTGGTTCAACACAGGAGCTGGACTGAAATGTGTGTCCAGGACTGGATGAATAATTGCACTTTATAATCTACGGACCTATCGACAAAATTGTGTTATTGGTAACCTCCTTTGTTTTCTCCCTCTCTATTAGTTTATAGTTTCACTTTTTTTCCCTCTTATTTATTTTCTCTCTATAGTTCTATCTTTCAAATTTTTAAAATAAAAAATAGCTTTGTATATATGTAATTGATAAGCAAATCGTGTTTCAGCTATTATATGTATAAGCTTCTAATGAACATACATATATTTAAATTAATCCATTTAAAAAAAATCTTTTTTTTATCATCAATCTACACACAATACATAATAAAAAAGCGAAAACAGGTGTTTAGAAATTTTTGCAAAGCAATTAAGAAGAAATAACTGAAATATCATATTTACAGAATTATTCAGACCCTTTGCTCAGTACTTTGTTGAGGCACCTTCGGCACGATTACAACCTCAAGTGTTCTTGGTTATGACACTACAAGCTTGACACACCTGTATTTGTGTAATTTCTCCCATTCTTCTCTGCAGATCCCCTCAAGCTCTGTTAGGTTGGAAGGGGAGCGTCAATGCACAGCTATTTTCAGGTCCCTCCAGAGATGTTCGATCGGGTTCAAGTCCGGGCTCTGGCTGGGCCACTCGTGGACATGCACAGACTTGTCATGAAGCCACTCCTGCATTGCCTTGGCTGTGTGCTGGGGTTGTTGTCCAGTTGGAAGGTGAACCTCCACCCCAGTTTGAGGTCCAGAATGCTCTGGAGCAGGTTTTCATCACTTTGCTCCGTTCATCTTTCCCTCGATCCTGACTTGTCTCCCAGTTCCTGCCACTGAAAAAGATCCCCACAGCATGATGCTGCCACCGCCATGCTTCACCGTAGGTATGGTATTGCCAGGTGATGAGTAGTGCCTGGTTTCCTCCAGACGTGGCACTTGACATTCAGGCCAATGAGTTCAATCTTGTTTCATCAGACCAGGGAATCTTATTTCTCATGATCTGAGAGTCCTTTAGGTGCCTTTTGGTAAACTCCAAGTGTGCTGTCATGTGCCTTTTACTGAGGCGTGGCTTCCATCTGGCCACTTCCATAAAGGCCTGATTGGTGTGTTGATTCCAGTTCTTTTACCTCCCCAGTCGATGTCAGTAAAACACTGAGGCAAGCACTGGAGTCCAAATCTGTTTATTCAACATCGGTGGGCTGAATTCGGATCCACTCACTCGAGCGTGCAACAGAATCATGTAAACAGAACAGAGGGGAGCCCAACACCCCAACTAACCGATCATCTTTATAAACCCTACACAGGGGGCAGCAACCTCTACAAACCAATCTCAACACCTATTCAGAAACAAAGCAGAAACATCTTCAGTACATAGAGCAACATACAATGGGAAGCAACCCCTTTGGATAGAAACATCTTCAGGAGTCCAGATTCGGTGGCAACAGGTGGGTCACATGGGCAGAAGCTTCTTGAAGCTTCTTCAGAGATCCAGACTTAGTGGGGACAGCTAAGTCACGTGGGTCTCCAGCACCTTGCAATGTAGTGTCACTATCAGTGAAGCCCAGTCTTTCACAGACACCTGCCATCCATTTTAAAATAAGGCTGTAACGTAACAAAAAGTGGAAAAAGTGAAGGGGTCTGAATAATTTCTGAATGCACTGTAAATGGATTTGACCTACTCCTGAATATTTTAAGAACGTGAAAGGTATAACTTAATTTAGCTTCCTCTGGCAGTACTTAAAATATATAATTTCACCTCCCTCTGTAAAATGAGTGAGTATTTCATACCAGCTTCAAAGTTGTCTTGTTGAGTCTCATTGTCGGTAACTCGTTTTCACCTTCGCTGTTTCCTTTATCATTGTTACTTTTTTGCATATCTTTAATTCATTTGTTCTATACCTCTCTACAGGCTGGGTCTATCCCAACATTTAAGAGACAGGTACACTATATCTCTAGTTTCCCTAACTCCTGACTCTCAGTCTGAAGAAGGGTCTCGACCCAAAACATCACCTATTCCTTTTCTCCGGTGATGCTGCCTGACCAACCGAGTTACTCCAGCTTTTTGTGACTGCCATTAGTGAATATTTTAACTATGTTTTGCCCTCCGCTTCACATGGAACATGTTTCATTTTAGACATGTTTCTGTAAAACTCACATGTAAGAGCCCCTGAGATATTCTGACAGAAAGTCCTCACAACCTTTATTCATGAGAAATAAGTTTTCATGAGAATGAAACCACATTAATCAGGATGTATCATTTTAATGGAATTCACATTTGAAAGAATATAAACCCAAACTAATGTAAATCATTTAGTCATAGTCATAAAGTGATACGGTGTGGAAACAGGCCCTTCGGCCCTTATAGCGTTTGGTCCCTATCCCATCAATCCTGCCCTATCCATGTACCTGTCAAACTGTCACTTAAATGTTGGGATAGTCCCAGCCTCAACTCCCTCCTCTGGCAGCTTGTTCCATACACCCACCGCCCTTTGTGTGAAAAAAGTGACCCCTCAGATTCCTATTAAATCTTTTCCCCTTCACCTTAAACCTATGTCCTCTGGGCGTCAGTTGACCTACTCTGGGCAAGTGACTCTGTGCATCTACCCGATCTATTCCTCTCATGATTTTATACACCTCTATAAGATCGATCCTCATCCTTCTGCACTCCAAGGAATAGCGTCCCAGCCTCCTCAACCTCTCCCTATAGCTCACACACTCTAGTCCTGACCAACATCCTCATAATTTATTCAACAATCTATTATTTTCACATCCACAACAGTCATCCCCACATATTCTATTCTATTAATGCTCCAAATATGAGCTGAAAATACAGACTGAGATCGCCTGTTGATTTAATGGAAGCACATTAACCTAACACTTATGGTGATTCAAATCTGCTCTCTAAAAGCCTGCAATTGACTCTATTGAACGTCACGGGTGAACTGGGAATGCATTCATATTGTCAGTAGTTAGAGTTTATTGAAGGAATGACAGAAAAAGATAAAAACAGAGAAGAATGGTATATTTATAATAACTACTTATAGTCACCATTAAAGGTGTGGAACCCTGATGGAAAGTAACAAACAAGTTCCAGTACTTCATCCCGTTTCCTTTCCCTGCTTCTTTTTGAGCTGAGTTTGAAAGATTATATCACGAGGTCAGGGAGGATTTATCTCAGTATCTTCTGTACTAACTCTCCAGGATATGGAAATGTTTTAAATTTAAATTTAAGCTGTGTTATTCATGTAACGGTTCACAGAGCCAACAGCTTCATATCTTTATCCTGTTTAGTTTAGTTCAGTTTAGTGTAGTTTAGTTTAGAGAGAGAGCACGGAAACAGGACCATCGAACCACCGAGTCCATTCCGAGCAGCGATTCCCGCACATTAACACTATCCTACACACACTAGGGAAATTTACACTTATACCAAGCCAATTAACCTAATTGCAGTGTAGGAGGAAACCAAATATCTCAGAGAAAACCCACGCAGTCACAGGGAAAACATACAAATTCCATACAGACTGCATCTGTGGTCGGGATCGAACCAGGGTCTCCGACGTTGCAAGCACTGTAAGGGAACAACTCTACCTCTGCGCCACTGTGCTGCCACCGAGGAGTTACTCCAGCTTTTTGTGTCGGTCTTCAGTTTAAACCAGCATCTGCAGTTCCTTCCTACACAAAGTAGAATAGACAACTGTGATTCCCTGTCCAAAATGATTGCAGTCATTATGTCAACCGAAGCTCTCAAGCCTGAGAATAACTATTTTACTTCGGAGTCACGTGAGTGGCTACGTGAATAGAAGCCCGTACAGCCGTTGGTGCGTCATGACGTCAGACGCTGGTGCAGTCGGGCGGTTGGAGCAGCAGCGCTCCTCCGAGCGGTAAGTGTAAACCGCGGGTTTTTCGAAGAGCTGGAGATTTAGCGGGTGCAGCGGCATCTAAGGAGCGAGGGAGATGGTCGATGTTGCGGGTCGAGACCCTTCTTCAGACTTCACCCTCGATTATCCAGCATTTGCAGTTTGTTAACAAAGTTCAAACAGGTAAGGTTTTTTAAAAACTTTTACCGCATGTCCTTTTCCGCGACAGTTTGGGTAGAGAATGTTGCAGAAAGGGAAGAAGGTGTCGGCGAGGCGCTCCGGGGGTAGAAAGGTAAAGTGGCCAGGAGAGTGTTGAGGATGGAGGCCCGTCTGGTACACCTGGTCCGGTGCTGGCTACACAGCCAGTGGTTGCGGACCCACTGCCGGGGGGCAGTGGAGGCTTGTCAGTAGGGGGAAGGCCGCTGGCAAGTCTCTGTGGCCCGTAAATGAGTCGGGCCTGGAGGTTATACCCTCCATTGGAGAGTCCGTTTGCTCACGGCTCTCCCACGTCGAGATTCTATTTCAAAAGAATGCTCGACAGGGACCAGCTCCGTGGGGAGGAGTGGTGCCCAAGTCAGGCTGATGGAGAGCTTGTGCTAGCAGCACCTGTTTCAGGGCTGCAGAACTATCCTGCCTGTGAGGAGGATGTTCGAGCTCTGTGAGGAGGAGTGATGCCCAAGCCAGGCTGATGGAGAGCTTGTGCTAGCAGCACCTGTTTTCAGGGCTGCAGAACTATCCTGCCTGTGAGGAGGATGTTCGAGCTCCGTGAGGAGGAGTGATGCCCAAGCCAGGCTGATGGAGAGCTTGTGCTCGCAGCACCTGTTTCAGGGCTGCAGAACTATCCTGCCTGTGAGGAGGATGTTCTATCAGGGCAGTTTGCTGGGGGAGAGCAGTAAAGGTGTTCGGTTGGAGGTAATTCCGAACATTGCTGGGAAGTTTGCTGAGTGTAGAGAGGCAGGAAAGGCGATTGATGTAGAATTGGCTGAAGCCATTCAGTATATGCTCTCCCACCAGTTACAGGAGCTAGCTATGGATGAAGTAGCAAAAAACTATAAAGCTCCTGTTAATTGTGATCTCCTGAAGGTACCGGTGGTTAATCACCAAATTTGGTCATAGATGGGTTTGCCTGCTAGGGCCCAGGAGATGAAGTTTTAAAAAGTGCTTAAACTGTTGTCAGCAGGTATTACAGCTGTGGTGAAAGTTATTGATACAAATGATATGGTTGAAGCACAGCAGGATGAACTGGAACTCCTTTGTAATGCATTTTGAAACCAGTGTACCACCACGAAATCTGTTGTTTGGTGGTAACCTTGCAAAAAGGGTCAAAGACTGTTATGAGGTTGTTATAACCATGGCCCTCATTAAGCCAGCTGGAAGCAAGGCAAAAAAGGTTCTCTACAAGAAGTCGAGGACAACAAGGCCGCAAGGAAAGATGCTGGTAAGGAATATAACATTGACAGACGATGAATTAACTGATGTTCCTGTTCAAATTGGGGAAGGTTAAAATTGTTTCTCAAACAATGGCAGCAGTTGAAATCAGATTTGTTCATACTTAGTGTATTGAAGGGGTGAAAAATTGGATTTTACTATAAGGACAGTCTACCTAGTCAACATTTTCCTAGTCGTAAACTTATTTTCAGATGAGGAAAATGTGCTTATTCAAGCAGATTCAGTTGTTACATAAGAAGGGGTAATTGAGCCTTCTGTATATCAAAGTCAACAATTTCTGTCAAGTATATTTCCCAGATCTAAAATGACTGGGGGATGTAGAATTATTCTGGATTTATCCAATTTGAACAAATTTGTTTGTTATAGGCATTTCAAAATGGAGACCTTTACCACGTGCAAACATCTAGTGTCCAAAGGGTATTATATGGCAACCATTGATTCAAGAATGCGTATTACGCAGTGTCTATTCATGGTGATGATAGAAGATATTTGAAATTTATTTGGATGACTGAGCTGTGGCAATTCAGGACATTGCCGAATGGATTAACTTCAGCTCTTAGGTTATTTACTAAATTGGTAAAACCTGTGTTAGCTTTACTTAGAGCTCAGGGGCATGTGGTAATGGCCTATTTAGATGATATTCTGATTGTTGGAAAGACTCATGCTGAAACTCAATCATCAGTTTCAGTTGTTAAAATCACTTTTGAACAAATGGGATTTGTTATTCACCCAGATAAATCTAAATTATCACCAGTCCAAATTATTGATATCTGGGATTTACCATTAATTCCAATCACATGTTGGTAACTTTGCCCAGGGCTAAATTGAATCAGTTAATTGAGGACTGTGTTAATCTCGTTGGAGAATAACGGCCTTCGATTAGACAAGTAGCCAGCTTTATTGGGAAGTTGTTGCAGCCTTCCAGCTGTGCAGTATGGTCCTCTGCATTATCAACAATTACAACTATCAAAGGAACAGGCACTGAGAATACAAAGGGGCCATTTTTGATAGGCCTATGCTGTTGTCAGCTGGGGCGATTGCTGACATACAATGGTGGATAGTACATGTTTCAAAAATTTAAGGAAGGTTTTGGTGGAATCACCGTCACTGATATTACAGACTGATGTAAGTGCACTGGGTTAGGGTGCAACAGATATGTCTTCTAGTTGTGGAGGCAGATGGAATGTGGATGAGACATCGCTTCCTCAATTAAGAGGGATTAATTATTTAGAGTTGTTGGGCACCTGGTATGGGCTCAAAGCTTATTGTTCTACAAGGAGGGATATGCATGTGCAGGTCAGATTGACAACACCACAGCAGTGGCATATGTTAACCACATGGGTGGAGTTAAGTCACAGTCTTGTGATAGACTGGCTAACCAGATTTGGAGCTGGTGTATTGACCAAAATATCTGGCTTTCAGCACTTTATTTGCCAGGAAGAGGTCACGTCAGTTTAATGACAACATTGAATGGATGTTAAATCAGGATGTATTTAACCAAATGATTGATCAGTATGCATTGCCAGATATTGACTTGTTTGCATCTCAATTAAATCATCAGTTACCTAGATATGTTTCATGGTAACCAGATCCTGGTGCAGTAGCAGTGGATGCATTTTCGCTGCATTGGGGAGGAATGTTTGTGTATGTATTTTCTCCATTCTGTCACATCAGCAGATGTTTGCAAAAGATCAAGGAGGACTCCGCTTCAGGGGTATTGGTAGTGTCAGGTTGGCCTACACGGGCATGGTTTCCCGTTGTATTACAAATGGCTAGGGAGCCTTACATGCTTATGCCCAAGAATAAAAATCTACTGGTAAATCCAGTCACTGGGGATCAACATCCTTTATAGGATCGTATTGATCTGTTAATTGCAGATTTTAAGGAGGCCATACCTGGGGAGAGGACTGTTTCATCGGACGGTGGATGTTCTCACGTCGACCTGCAGGGATAGTACACAGCAGCAATATATCACCTATATAAGCAAGTGGGAGCAATTCTGCCTACAGCAGGATGTTGTATATCACACTGCAGGGATCACGGATGTATTGGAGTTTGTCAACTCTTTAATTGACCGAAAAAATTAAGTTACAGTGCGATTAATTCAGCCAGAAGTGCTCTGTCTTATTTATCTATGAATGCAGAATTGCATACAGTAGGGACATCCGTTAGTTTCACAATTCATGAAGGGAGTTTTCAATTTAATCCTCCTAAACCCAGGTATGCCGGTATTTGGAATATGAGTGAAGTTTTTATGGCTCGTCGCCAGTGGGCTCCTGTTACAAGCCTATCAGTAGCCAAATTATCTATGAAGGTGGTCATGCTTATGGCGTTGGTTTCAGCTCAACGTGTATAAATGTTGCAAAAGCTACGGCTAGATAGAATGCATGTGTCGGCTGATGCCATTATATTTTATGTCTATGATTTTCTTAAACATAATAAAAGAGGCATGACAGGATGTAAGATTGTGTTTTCAGCATACTCCGCAGATGATCGCTTCTGTATAGTCTCACATTTATCTCGTTACATTGAGATTACTAAATCTCTGAGAGAAACAGAGTTGGTTTGTTTATTAGTCACAAAAAACCACACAGTAAGGTGTCGGTGCAAACGATTTCAAGGTCCTCGTGGCCGCAGGATGGTTCAGTGAGCTAATTTCAGAGGTTTTATCACAAGCCGATTTCAAGGTTCGGGGTGTTTGCTGATTCTGGTGTCAGTACTGTTACACTTTTCCCCTGAGTTAGAGGGGTTTGTTATGATTTGTTTGTACATAAACTGTTATTTAATTTAAGAAATGTACTACTGATGCATGATTGATTGTTAACGACTTTTGAGTCAATCCAGGCAGTGTGAACGGCGGATTTGAGTCTGCGGCGTGAATTCACAGTGCTTTGAAGTCTTCACGTAGTCACTCACGTGACTCCGAAGTAAAATAGTAAGATTAAACGAGAACTTACCAGTTTGAAGTTTGATCTTTATTTTATGAGGAGTCGAGTTGAGGGACTACGTGCCCTCCGCTCCCACCCTCATAGATCTCATCTGGTAGTTCTAGTTTTATCATCTTACCGTTATACTTCGGTCATTGTTAGCTGTGAATTCATTCCGCTGCTTTGAAGATTGACGCACCAACGGCTGTACGGGCTTCTATTCACGTAGTCCCTCAACTCGACTCCTCATAAAATAAAGATCAAACTTCAAACTGGTAAGTTCTCGTTTAATCTTACTATTTTATGATATACTGTATTTCCCGGCAATGAAGACAGAATTTTTTTACCCTGAAATAAGGCTAGAAAATTTACCTACGTCTTTGAGGCCAAAGGTTAGATTGTTAGCCAAGAAAGGTAGACTTGGGCCAAATTGCTTTTAAAACATGGGGGACCACAATGAGGCCTAACACAGGGGTCAGCAACCTACGGCCCGGATTCGGCCCGTAACCGGCCCGTAACCCAAACTCATCCGGCCCACGGGTAATTTTTTTTCAATTAGTTTTCGAGACCTGGGAACTGCAGCCAGTCCCGGGGCACGCAGGCGACCTGGGCGCTACAGCCAGACCTTGGGCAAGCGAGCAGACATGAGCGCTACAGCCAGTCCCGTGGCACGCAGGCGACCTGGGAACTGCAGCCAGACCTGGGGCAAGCAAGCCATCCTGGGAACAGGAGCCAGTCCCAGGGCAGGCGAGCGGATCTGGGAACTGCAGCCAGTTGCAGGGCAGGCGAGCGGATCTGAGAACTGCAGCCAGTCGCGGGGCAGGCAGCCAACCTGGGTGTCACAGCCAGACCTGGGGCAAACGAGCCGACCCGAGCGCTGCAGCTAGTCCCATGGCACACAGGCTCACTCAGTAGCTCGGTTGGCTGCAAGCGGCGCCGGGACCGGTCAACGGAACCGGCCGCCACGTCAGCGCCTTCTGCCGACCCGCCCGCCAGCTAGCCATGGTACCCTTTGGCACAGGCGCAACCGGTGGAGGTGGTGGTTGGCTACTGGGCGGAAGGCTGGCTGCTCCATCTCGGGCTCTCTCTCTCTTTCTCTCTCTCTCTCTCTCTCTCTCTCTCTCTCTCTCTCTCTCTTTGCCGTTATGTGATCTCCCTGAGCCAGGAAGTCCCCATCCCTCAGACCTGAACCACACAGCGCAATGTGGGACAGGTGAAGATGGAGGCTCCCCGGTCCAGATTGTCTCCTTGAAGGAGTTTCACATCTTTCTTTCTACTGACTAAACCAAACCCTTGATCCTGTCCCGGCAGCCTTTATTCAAAATGTTGCAACTGAAAATGGGGTTGTGTCTTCGATACAGGTGCGTCTTCATTGCCGGGAAATACGGATAAGTGATATGACAAGGTGAATGGTATTAGGGTTCAGGTCAACCCAGAAGACATAGATGGATTGAATGGCATGCATCTGATCCTGAAGATAAAATTGCTTGAGACCCTTCTTCATACTGAGAGTCAGGGAAAAGGGGAATGAGAGATATACGTAGAGAGATATAAAGCAAATGAATGAAAGATATGAAAAAAGTAACAATGATAAAGGAAACAAGCCATTGTTAGCTGTTAGCAAGGTGGGAATGAGAAGCTGGAGCAACTTGGATGGGGGAGGGATGGAGAGAGAGGGGATGCAAGGTTTACTTGAAGTTAGAGAAATCAACATTCACACCAGTCTGAAGAAGGGTCTCGATCCAAAACGTCACCCATTCCTTTTCTCCAGAGATGCTGCCTGTCCCGCTGAGTTACTCCAGCTTTTTTTGTCTATCTTCAACATTCAGACCACTGGGCTGTAAGCTGCCCAAACGAAATATGAGATGCTGTTCTTCCAATTTGCAGTTAACCTTACCCTGACAATGAAGGAGGCCTAGGACAGAAAGGTCAATGTGGGAATGGAAAGTGTTTGGTAACTGGGAAATCAGGTAGGTCCAGGATGTTGCTTAAATTCTGTGATTTTAATTGTTACTGCACCGTAGTTAATTCCTTTGATGGCATTGACTGAGGGAATTTGCAGAGTCCCATCTCCTATCATCATACAACATTATAAAATGAATGATCAAGATGTGCTCTTTGTTCTACCCTTCCCTCACACACTTTCTCTGCTTAACTACACCAATGCACAAGAAGTTATGCCTCATAAATTTGTTTGAGTTTATTTTTAAGAAATGAGCAAATCTATTTCAAAGCTTTCATTGGTGCATCAACAGTGGGGAGAGTCAGCAACTTTAAATTCTTGGGTGTTAACATCCGGGGTGACTTGTACTGGAATCTGCACATGGATGTAATCACAAGAAGGTGCATCAGTGCCTCTACTTTATTAGCAGTTTAAAGGGATTTTTTGTGTCGCCAAATATTCTAACAATCTTCAACAGATGCACTGTAGAACATATACTGCATCCTGTATGCATTTTGGCCTGGTACAACAACTACATCACAAATCCCTTCAAGGCTGAAGAGAGTGGTAGATTCAGCTTCCTCTAACATGGACACAGTAATATTCACTGTCAAAAGCATCTACATGAGTCCCTGTCTCAGAGAGACGATATCTATCATCAAAGACGCTCACAATCCAGCTCATGCCCTCTTCTCACTGCTTCTGTCGGGCAGGAGGTACAAAAGCCTGAAATCCCACACCACCAGGTTCAGGAACAACTACTTTCCTACAAGTATAAAGTTCTTCAATTGATCTATGCAATTCCAATCCTACTTCAACGGGAAATTCATGATCACCTCTTTCATTAACTAGACGTTTTCTAATTGTCTTTTGTACTTTCATTTTTCTTGGCAGTCATTTGTAGAATCTACGCGTAATTTATGCATATTTTTTTAAATTGTTCATTGTCTGAAAATAAGTTCCTGTCATGCCGCTGCAAGCAAGATTTTCATTGCACCTACCTGCACCTCATCGTGTGTGCATATGGCATAAATTTGATTAGACCTAACTTGAGGTTTAATAAGGGCAGTGTAATTGATGTGGTCTACATGGACCTTAGTAAGGCCAATGACTAGGTAAGGGCCTGTCCCACTTTGGCATCAATTGCGCATAATTTACGCGGCATCATTTAAGCGTCACGACGCTCGCATTGTGCCGCGTAGATGGTGTGGATTACGCGCGCATGGTGCATGGTGACGTAGGCAGTGATCTTCGCGTGCCATCTGGGACGCCCAAGTGGGACAGGCCCTGTACTACATGGCTGGGTTGGTCCACAACATTAGAATGCATGGAATCCAGGTGAACTAGTCAATTGGATACAAAATTGGTTTGATGATTGGAGACAAGGCAGTTGTTTTTCAGAATGGAGGTCTGTTGCCAGAAAGATCCATGCTTGGTTCTCAGTTGTTTGAATGAGAATGGTGGTGGCATCTTCTTCTTGTGTATGACGTGCACAACCTAAAGTTGTAGGACAACTTGTTTTTTTTGTGCCGGGTTGATTGCATTAGTCGAAACAGGGTGGACCACGTGAAGGTTGCAATCTCCCACCCCGTTGGTGGAATGATGAGTAAAGGGTCTGTCCTACTTGGCCATCATTTGCACGCCATTTACGCGACCTCCAAAAATGTGGTCATCATGTTGTGACACACGGGTAGCATGGGGGTAGCGCAGGATGGGCGCATGGAGAGGTGTGGAGGAGTGTGGAGTTGTGCGCGTAATGACACGTCAACCTATTTTACATATGATGCTTAAATGGGGCGCAAATGATGGCCAAGTGGGACAGGCCCTTTAGTTTGCAGATGACACCAACATTAGCTGTGTAGTGGACAGTGAATAAGTTATCTGAGGTTGCAGCACCATCTAGAACAAGTGTGAAAGTGAGCAAAGGAACTGCAGATGAAATATAAGTGAAATAATTACTAAGTGATGCACTTTGAGATGTTAATGTGCAGGGCAGGTGCAGTGATGGCAGGGGCCTGAGAGTGTTTTCAAACAGGGAGACATAGGGGGTAGGCATAGAGCGACACATATGTAGACCGGGTGGGTAAGAATGCATATGGTGTGTATGCTTTCATTGGCCAAGGCATTGAGTACAAGACTTGGGATGACTTGCCACAATTGTAGGAAAGTATGGCTAGTCCATACTTGGAGTTTATTTTGCAGTTCTGCTGATGCAACAGAAAATATGTGAAAATGTTAGAGGAGGTGCAGAAAAAAATCACAAGAATGTTGCCTGGATTCGAGAACTTGAGTTATAGGAAGAGAGTGATAGGCTGGGTCTGTTTTCAATGGCGCAAAGGAGGCCGAAGAAAATGCATGGTACAGGTATATAACAATTTGTGAGGCATAGCGAGCTGAGAAATACTGTGTCTAATTCCCATGGCAGTGGTGTCTAAACGTATAGAGCCAATTAGAAACATAGAAAACATAGAAAAAATGGATGCAAGAGTAGGCCATTTGGCCCTTCGAGCCTACACCGCCATTCAATATGATCATGGCTGATCATCCAACTCAGTATCCCGTACCTGCCTTCTCTCCATACCCCCTGATCCCTTTAGCCACAAGAGCCACATCTAACTCCCTCTTGAATATAGCCAATGAACTGGCCTCAACGACCTTCTGTGGCAGAGAATTCCAGAGACTCACCACTCTCTGTGTAAAGAATGTGTTCCTCATCTCGGTCCCAAAGGAATTCCCCCTTATCCTTCGACTGTGACCCCTTGTTCTGGACTCCCCCAACATCGGGAACAATCTTCCTGCGTCTAGCTTGTCCAAACCCTTAAGAATTTTGTAAGTTTCTATAAGATCCCCCCTCAATCTTCTAAATTCCAGTGAGTACAAGCCGAGTCTATCCAGTCTTTCTTCATATGAAAGTCCCGACATCCCAGGAATCAGTCTGGTGAACCTTCTCTGAACTCTCTCTATGGCAAGAATGTCTTTCCTCAGATTTGGAGACCAAAACTGTACGCAATACTCCAGGTGTGGTCTCACCTGTACAACTGCAGTAGAACCTCCTGGTCCTATACTCAAATCCTTTTGCTATGAATGTTAACATACCATTTGCTTTCTCCACTGCCTGCTGAACCTGCATGCCTACTTTCAATGACTGGTGTACCATGACACCCAGGTCTCGTTGCATCTCCCCTTTTCCTAATCTGCCACCATTCAGATAATAGTCTATCCTCATATTTTTGCCACCAGTGGATAACCTCACATTTATCCACATTATACTGCATCTGCCATGCATCTGCCCATTCACTCAGCCTATCCAAATCACCCTGCAGCCTCCTAGCATCCTTCCTCACACCTAACTATACCCCCCAGCTTGGTGTCATCTGCAAATTTGGAGATGTTGCATTCAATCCCCTCATCCAAATCATTAATGTATATTGTAAATAGCTGGGGTCCCAGCACTGAGCCTTGCGGTACCCCACTACTCACTGCCTGCCATTCTGAAAAGGACCCGTTTAATCCTACCCTTTGCTTCCTGTCTGCCAGCCAGTTCTCTATCCACATCATTATTGAACCACCAATACTGTGTGCTTTAAGTTTATATACTGATCTCTTATGTGGGACCTTGTCGAAAGCCTTCTGAAAGTCCAGATATAACACATCCACCGGTTCTCCCTTATGCACTCTACTAGTTACATTCTCGAAAAATTCTATACGATTCATCAGACATGATTTATCTTTTGTAAATCCATGGTGACTTTGTCCAATGATTTCACCACTTTCCAAATTCACTGCTATCCCATCTTTAATAACTGACTCTAGCAGTTTCCCCACTACAGATGTTAGACTAACTAGTCTGTAATTCCCCGCTTTCTCTCTCCCTCCTTTTTTAAAAAGTGGGACTACATTAGCTATCCTCCAATCCTCAGGAACTACTCCAGAATCTGTTTTGAAAAATTATCACTAATGCATCCACTATTTCCGTGGCTACCTCCTTGATCTGCGATGCAGATCATCTGGCCCTGGGGATTTATCGGCCTTTAATCCGTTCAATTTACCCAACACCACTTCCCAGCTAACCTGGATTTCACTCAGTTCTGCCATCTTATTTGACCTCTGGCCCACTGCTATTTCCGGCAGATTATATATGTCTTCCTTAGTGATGACAGAACCAACGTAGTTATTCAATTGGTCTGCCATGTCCTTGTTCCCCATGATCAATTCACCTGCTTCTGAATGCATGGGACCAACATTTGTTCTAACTAGTCTCTTTCTCTTCATAAATCTATAAAAACTTTTGCAGTAAGTTTTTATGTTTCGTGCCAGTTTCCTTTCGTAATCTATTTTCCCTTTCCTAATTAAGCCCTTTGTCCTCCTCTGCTGGATTCTGAATTTCTCCCAGTCCTCTCGTAGGCTGCTTTTCTTGGCCAATTTGTATGCCTCATCTTTAGTTTTTATACTATCCCTGATTTCCCTCGTTATCCACGGATGCACCACCTTCCCTGATTTATTATTTTGCCAAACTGGTATGAACAATTTTTGTACTTCATCCATGCATTCTTTAAATACCTTCCATTGCACATCCACTGTCAACCCTTTAAGACTCACCTGCCAGTCTATCTTGGCCAATTCACGGCTCATACCTTCAAAGTTATCTTTGTTTATGTTCAGAAACCTTGTTTCTGACTTCATTATATCACTCTCCGTCCTAATGAAGAACACAATCATATTATGGTCACTCTTGCCCAAGGGGCCACGCACAACAAGACTGCTAACTAACCCTTCCTCATTACTCAATACCCAGTCTAGAATAGCCTGCTCTCTCGTTGGTTCCTCCACATACTGGTTTAGAAAACTATCCCGCATACATTCCAAGAAATCGTCTTCCTCGGCACCCCTGCCAATTTGATTCACCCAATCTATATGCAGATTGAAGTCACTCATTATAACTGTGTTACCCTTGTTGCATGCACTTCTAATTTCCTGTTTGATGCCATCCCCAACTCCAATACTACTGTTAGGTGGCCTGTACACAACTCCCACTAGCGTTTTCTGCCCCTTCGAGTTTCGCAGCTCTACCCATATCGATTCCACATCCTCCATGCTAATGTCCTTCCTTTCTATTGCATTAATCACCTCTCTCACCAGCAACGCTACCCCACCCCCTTTACCTTTCCGTCTATCCCTCCTGAATATTTTATATCCCTGGATGTTCAGCTCCCAGCCTTGATCACCCTGGAGCCATGTCTCCGTGATCCCAACTATAGCATAGTCATTAATAGCTATCTGCACCTTCAATCATCCACTTCATTACGAATGCTCCTTGCATTGAGACACAAAGCCTTCAGGCTTGTTTTTACAACACTTTTGCCCTTTATACAATTATGTTGACAAGTGGCCCCTTTTGATTTTTTCCTGGATTTGTCTGCCTGCCACTATTAATTTTCACCTTGCTACCACTTGCTTCTATTGTCATTTATACCCCTCTTTCTCTCTGCTCACACCTTTAAGACACCCACCACCTCTTATTCTCTGTTTATTATTTTTTTTCTTCGTCTCCCCGTACATGTTGGTTACATTAGTTCAATGGTAATCTTATAGAGGTGTATAAAATCATGCACCGAGTCTCTTGCCCAGAATAGGGGAATCGAGAACCACAGGACATATGTTTAAGGTGAAGGGAAAAAGATTTAATAGGAATCTGAGGGGTAACTTTTCACACAGAGTGTATGGTGAGTATGGAATGAGCTGTCAGAGGAGGTAGGTGAGGCAGGGACTATCCCAACATTGAAGAAACAGTTAGACAGGTACATGGATAGGACTGGTTAGGAGGGATATGGGCCAAATGCGAGCAAGTGGGACTAGTGTAGCTGGGACATGTTGTTCGGCATGGGTAAGTTGGCCCGAATGGCCTGTTTCCACACTATGACTCTAAATGTTTACGAAGGAACTGCAGATGCTGGAAAATTGAAGGTAGACAAAAGTGCTGGAGAAACTCAGTGGGTGCAGCAGCATCTATGGAGTGAAGGGAATTGGCAACTCTAAATGTTAAATGTTTCTCTCTCACACTGTCACACTTGTTGGATGTCTTTCAGTATTTTCCGCTTATATGTAATGCTTCTTGTGGCAGCTGTTTTCATGTTCCCATTTTTTGGGAAATACAATCTCTCTTCCTTTTCATTTGCCCCACTAGATTATTTTAATGAAAGTGCTTTTTTGAGCATGCAGTTTTTGAGCATCCTAAGAAATATTTTTTGTCGTAACGTCATAAGTGAAAGGAGCAGAATTAGGCCATTCTGCCCATCAAGTCTACTCCGCCATTCAATCATGGCTGTTCTATCTCTCCCTCCTAACCCCATTCTCCTGTCTTCCCCCCCCCCCCCACCCAATAACCCCTGACACCCGTACTAATCAAGAATCTATCTATCTCTGCTTTAAAAATATCCATTGACTGCTTCCACAGCCTTCTGTGGCAATGATTTCCACAGATTCACCACCGTCCGACTAAAGAAATTCCTCCTCATCTCCTTCCTGAAGGAATGTTCTTTAATTCTGAGTCCTAGACTCTCCCACTAGCAGAAACATCCTCTCCACATTCACTCTATCCAAGCCTTTCACTATTCGGTCCATTTCAATGAGGTTCCCCCTCATTCTTTCAAACTCCAGTGAGTCAAAAGCTCATCATATGTTAACCCATTCATTCCTGTCAATGTGCTAAATTGCTCAGATTTTTCAACTTACACTTTTGGATTGCCCCTTTAAATACTCCAGTTCAAATCGTGTAATCTTTGTCCATAGAATACCTGCTGGCTTACATTCAATATCAAAACCTAAAGAAAAATATAGTGTGGTGCCTGTATTTAACTCCCACAGAGGTGGTGAAATTACTTCCGGACAAATGAGAACTGCCTATTCTCAGCATGCCTCAATATTAATATCTGCACTGGTATATTTTGCTCTTAATTGAATTATTTTAAGACATAATGCAGTCAAGTAATAATCTTATTAATTGTTTCAGAAAAAATGTTAATAAACAGCAGTCTTGAAATGCAGTTTAAATTTGTTTGATAATTAATTACTTAAAGAATTTCAAAAAGTTGAATCCAAGTATGCTGTGATTCAGTATACAATTTACAATACATCAAAAATTAATTGGATACATGTAAAAGAGAATTAAAATGTTCACTGTCTTTATCGACATATTTGAATTGGAATTCAGGCTGGATGCAGGAGAAATGTTCCCGTTGTTGAAAGAATCCAGATTGGACAGGCTAAATGCAGGCAAAATGTTCCTGATTTTGGGGAAGTCCAGAACCAGGGGTCACAGTTTAAGAATAAGGGATAGGCCATTTAGGACTGAAATGAAGACAACTTTTTCACCCAGAGAGTTTTCACCCAGAGAATTCTCTGCCACAGAAGGCGGTGGAGGCCAATTCAATGGATGTATTCAAGAGAGAGTTTGGATATAGTTATTAGGGTTAATGGAATCAAGAGATATGGGGAGAAAGCAGGAACAGGGTACTGATTCTGGATGATCAGCCATGATCATATTGAATGGCCTACTCCTGCACCTATTTTCGATGTTTCTATGTTTCTATGTTTATTGCTATATTTGAATTTCTTTCTACATTTTAGCTATATTTCTACAATTTAAGAGTATTTAATTGCCAGATGTACTGACAACTGAACAATGAAATCCTTACTCGCGCTAGCTTAACAGCCCCATAAATGCAATCGCACAGATAATAATAAAAAATTGAACAAATCAATCACCACAATATTAGCACAAATAAAAATACAGTCTGGAGTGCAATCAATTACACAGTCCATACTCATTCACATTTGAAGTTGAAGTGTTGTGTTTAAGAGCTTGGTAGTTGCTGGAAAGAAAGTACTCCTGAACCTGGTTATCATAGTCTTCTGCATCTTCCCCCCGATGGTACGAGCAAAGGGAGAGCATAGCCACGGTAGTGTGGGTCTTTAGTGGTATTGGCTGCATTTTCAGAGCTCCTCCTCTAGATCTGTTCACTGGTGGGGAGGTGATGAACCAGTCAGTGACTAACACTTGTGTAGGAAGGAACTACAGATGTTGGTTTAAACTGAAGATAGACATAAAATGCTGGAGGAACTCATGCTGGAGAAAAGGAATAGATGATTTTTTGGGTTGAGACCCTTCTCCGGATTGAGAGTCTGGCGAAAGGGAGGCGAGTGATGTAGACCTAGGTTCAAAGTCGTCTTATTTACTTCCACCAGGATCTGTGCCTCACAGCTTTGCTTGTACAAAATGTCCAACAGAATTAGCTTTGATCTTCATTAAATATTGCTCAATTTATTAGTCTGTGTTGAACAATCCTGACTCAAAGAGATCTCCGTGTGACAACCTCGGCTTTTTCAACGTATTATAACAAAAAGCCAGGCGTGGTTATTAACTTCACCTGCATCATGGGAAACACAGATTTTGTGGCTACAAAAGGTTATGTTACATTTTCTCAATTTTGGATCTTTATTCTTGGTGTATTATTGAAAAGTAATGTTGCTTTGATTGTTAAATCCAAACGTGATATCTAAAAGGGAACAGCAATGTTTCCAAAAAAAAATATGAAGATCAAAAAATAAGAAATCTTCTCACATAAGCTTTTTTTGCCAACTGAAAGTTTTTTATTTATAAAATTCATATCTTCTATATTGTATACTTTATTCAAATTCTTTGAATTTTGTGGAGCTAGCATCAGATTAATTCTAATAGAAGATAGACACAAAATGCTGGAGTATAGGGCCTGTCCCACTTACGTGTCCTTGGCATGCAAATTACGCGACCTCATGGTCACATTGAGGCGTATGGGCATTTTATGGCCACGTGGGGCCGGTCCCACTGAGAAGCGCGGAGGGGTATGTAGTTGTGTGCGACATCGCATGGAGCTCCGAGATTTTTGTAGAGCACAAAATCTTCACGCGCCAACAGACTGTCGCGGAACTGACAGCCAAAGTGGGACAGGCCCAAGACCCTGGCATGATGCAATGTCTCACCTCTAACAGCAGCAGAAGCAGGCAAACAATCGCCGAGCTCAGCCTGGAACTCACGGCCATTGCGGTCTGGATCCGCCCCCACTTCTACTCCCAGAGCGGGGCCAAGAAAATTGAAGATAGACACAAAATGCTGGAGTAACTCAGCGGGACCGGCAACATCTCTGGAGAAAAGGAATGGATGACATCTTCAAATGACGTCATGCGCTCCAGACGGCTGTGCGTACGCATGGCCTTCGCGGGACCGTCGCGGCTCAATGCGACCACGAGGTCACATAATTTGAGTGCCAAGGACACGTAAGTGACAGGCCCTTTACTCAGCAGGTCAGGCAGCATCTCTGGAGAGAAGGAATGGGTGATGTTTCGGGTCAGATTGTTAAGGGCTTGGACACACTAGTGGCAGGAAACATGTTCCCGATGTTGGGGGAGTCCAGAACCAGGGGCCACAGTTTAAGAATAAGGAGTAAGCCATTTAGAACGGAGACGACAAAACACTTTTTCTCACAGAGAGTGGTGAGCCTGTGGAATTCTCTGCCTCAGAGGGCAGTGGAGGTAAGTTCTCTGGATGCTTTCAAGAGAGAGCTAGATAGGGCTCTTAAAAATAGCGGAGTCAGGGGATATGGGGAGGAACGGGGTACTGATTGGGGATGATCAGCCATGATCACATTGAATGGTGGTGCTTGCTCGAAGGGCCAAATGGCCTACTCCTGCATCTATTGTCTATTGTCTATTGTCTATTGGGTCGAGATGCTGTCTGAGCCCTTGAGTTGCTCCAGCATTTTGTGAATATCTTCGGTTTAAACCAGGATCTGCAGTTCCTTCCTGCACAGATGCATTCTAATTTTGAGCTTAGTTTATGTACCAAGGTACAGTGAAAAGCTTTTGTTGTGTGCTAACCAGTCAGCGGAAAGATAATACATTATCTGATAATACATGAAAGATAATACATGATCACAATCGAGCCATTCATAGTGTACAGATACATGATAAAGGGAATAACATGATTAACGTTTATTGCAGGATAAGGCCAGTAAAGTCCAATCAAAGATAGTCCAAGTGTCTCCAATGAGGTAGATAGTAGTTCAGGAATGCTGTCTAATAGCTCTGTCCCACTGTACGAGTTCATTGCAAGAGTTCTCCCGATTTTACCCTGATTCGAACTCGAAGATTTACGGTAATGGCCACCCGTCGGTACTCGGGACTCTCGTGGACATTTTTCTTCATGTTGAAAAATCTTCACGAGTCTTCCCGTGCTTACCTGCCATTAGCGAGTCTTCCCATGCTTACCTGCTGTTAGCGCTAAGAGACGTCCCCGAGTTTTGACGTACCCGCTACGTTCATTCACCGTGCTTACCACGAGTTTGATTTTTTTTTAACTCGGGAGAGCTCTTGGAATGAACTCGTACCGTGGGACAGGGATTTAATTGTGGTAGGATGGTTCAATTGCCTGATAAGAACTGGGAAGCGTCTGCTGAGAGTAAATACTGGCAATTCATGTAAGTTTATTGTCACATGTACTGAGGTACAGTGAAAAGCTTTTGTTAACTACTATCCAGTCAGCAGAATGCTCATGATTACAATCGAGCCAATTACAGGGTATAGATACATGATGAGGGAATAACATGACTATAATAGTAAGATTAAACGAGAACTCACCTGTTCGAAGTTTGATCGTTATTTTACGAGGAGTTACGATGAGGGATTACGTGAAGAAGAGCCCGCCTCACGCTGGTAACGGCATACTTCAAAGCAACGGCATGAAAAACACAGAACACCAAAGCCGGAGTAACATAGTAAGGCCCATAAAAAGACTTAGAACCACCATTTGATCATTTATTTTACGAGGGTGGGAGTGGAGGGCACGTAATCCCTCATCGTAACTCCTCGTAAAATAACGATCAAACTTCGAACAGGTGAGTTCTCGTTTAATCTTACTATTTTACTTCGGAGTCACGTGAGTGACTACGTGAAGAGTTTTAAAGCTTTCTGTGTTTTTTATGTCGTAGAATTAATCCGTACGACAGTCCGGCTAAGTAAACACATACATGAGAAAGCAGACAAAAGTTAGATCTTTTTCACAATTTAAATTTTTTAATGGTTGAAAGACCATATAATACCCTCCTTATATTTGAGGGAAAAAAATGATTACAAGTGACAAAAGATATCTGTGACTACACAACTGATTATAGCAATTAATAGCAAACAAAGCAGGTGATTATAGTGCTCCCAACACCGCGTGTCCAAAGCTTGTCATAGTGTGAACAGGTTTGTTGTAGAACTTTGAAAAAGTTTCTTCTTTACTCCACCCTGCGATTTTTAAAATATGCTCGAGAGGTACGTCCCGCCCCTTCGCCGCGGACGTAGCTGCCGCCCTGGTGGAGTGAGATTTGAAGACATCAGTGTCTACTCCCGCTAAAACCAACACCTGTTTCAACCATTTTGAGATAGTTTGAACTGAAGCTTTTGTGTGTGGCTTTTTGTGCGTAAGCAGCAATGTCTTTTCGTTTCCTCGAAAAGTGTCCGTAACTTTAATATATTGGTTCAAATGTCTAACCACACACAAAGCAGGCTCAATATGAAAAGCTTGAAAGGTTACCTTTGTTCCAGATCTCCCTGGTCTACTTTGTTTGATCAGATCGTAAACATAGAATACAACGTTATCTGTAGTCACATGCATACAGTCTAAACGCAACATTTGTAAAGTTTGCACTCTTTGGGCTGAGACCAGTGCCATTAACATGACCAATTTCAATGTTAACCTATCCAATGTCAACCCTTGAATTGGCGTCCATTCTCTAAGTAGAGCAAGTACTATGCTCACATCCCAAATCTCTGTATATCTAGGTTTTGGCGGATTCATGTGAAAAATTCCTTTCATGAATCGTAATATTAATGGATGCGACCCAATTAACTTCTCACCAATCATAAGTCCTAAATAGGACGACAAGGCACTGCGTGCAGTGTTAATGGCACTGTAACTTAAATGTTGCCCAAAGTGCAAATTGGCAAGGAATTCCAAAACATGAGTAACATTCACAGATTCATCAGAAATATTTGACTGTGTGCAAAATTCTTCCCATTTCTTAATATGTGTCATATATTGTTTCTGTGTGCTATGTCGCCATGATGCACCAATAACTGTCAAAGTTTGGTCCGACAATCCCAGTTCCTGTAGTGGTCTGGTCAAAACCTGCAGATTAACAAATTCATATATGCATATAATGGGTAACCTTCATTTGTTACTGGATTAGTCAAGATATCACTACAGTTAGGAATCTGCATATATGGTTCTTTAATCATATTTAGCATAACTGGGAACCAAGGTTGAGTTGGCCAATTTGGCACTACCAACAATCCGGAAGCTGAATCTTGCTCTATTTTCTTCAAGCATCTCTGGATCAGAGCAAATGGTGGAAAAGCATAAAAGAACATTTTTCCCCAGTGTAATGAAAATGCATCTACTGCAACTGCGTCCGGATCGTGTTCCCAAGACACATAATGAGGCAATTGATGATTAAGCCTGGATGCAAACAAATCAATTTCTGGCAACCCAAATCGTCTAACAATATTCTTAAATATTGCTGGCTTAAGCATCCATTCCGTATTATCTTTAAAAATCCTGGACCTTCCATCTGCTACCACATTGTCTTTACCTGGAATATAGCTTGCTGAAATCCATATCTGCCGACCAATACACCATTGCCATATCTCATTGACCAGACAATCACATGATACTGATCTAACTCCCCCCATGTGATTAATGTAAACCACAGCCGTTTTATTGTCTAATTGTATTAATACATGCAGACATTGTTTAGCAGAACAATATGCTTTAAGCCCATAAAAGGCCCCCAATAACTCCAAATAGTTAATACCATACTTTTGGAGAAACACTTGCTCTTCAGTTTTCCATCTACCTCCACAACTGGAAGATAAATCTGTGGCCCCCCATCCGAGAGCACTAGCATCTGTTTGCAAAACCATTTCAGGCTGTTTAATCATAATCTTCTTAGCAGCTTGTGGGATATTTTCAACCCACCATTGCAATTCCAATACTGCTTTCTTTGTTAATTGCATAGGTCTGTCAAAGTGACCTGCCTTATCTTTAAGGGCCCTTACTTTGTCCCTTTGAAGATTTTGATAATGTAATGGCCCAAATTCCACTGCCGGAAAAGCTGCCACTAGTGTACCAATGACTTTTGCCACTTCTCGGATGGAGGGATAAGGTTTGTGAATGAGGTAATTACACATTTGCAAAATATCATTTGTCTTCTTTGCTGGCAACGTAACTAACATAGTCACTGAGTTAATTACAAACCCCAGAAAATCAATTGATTGAACTGGCTGCAGCTGGGATTTAATTGGATGAATTAAGAATCCAAGCTCTTTAAACAAAGCTTTAGTAACTGAAATTGAGTGCTCAGCTGACTCTTGACTATCATTAATAATCAGAATATCATCCAGATAAGCCATTACAATGTGTTTCTGTGCTCTTAATTGAGCTAAAACTGGTTTCAACAGTTTTGTAAAGAGTCTAGGAGCTGAACTTAATCCATTTGGTAAAGCTTTGAACTGCCATAATTGCCCCTGCCAATAAAACTTTAAGTATCTCCGAAAAAGATGATGAATTGGTACAGAATAATAGGCGTCTTTCAAATCAATCTTAGCCATATAAGAACCTGCTGAAATCAAATATTTTGCAGTTTTAAATGTCTCCATCTTAAAACGTTTGTATTCTACAAACTTATTTAGATCTGTAAGGTCTAGAATAATTCTACAACCACCATCTTTCTTATCTCTGCGAAATATATTAGAGACAAATTGATGCTTATGTTCATAAGTTTTTTCAATTACCCCTTTTTCGGATAATTTGCCAATTTCCACATCAATCTCCATTCTTTCTTCTGGAGAAAACACATAAGCATAAGCAGGTTTATTCTGTACAGGAGGATTGACCCCTTCTTTAAAAATAATAATAGCTCCTGAAACTGCTTGTAATATAAATCGATCAGAAGTAATATTAAGCCAGGCATTATAAAATTTTTGCAATCTCCCTCCAACTGGAGATTCATCCACAGTTTCTTTAAGGATAGAAGTCTTTAATACCTCTCCATAGGAGCGTGATGGTCTCCTCTTTCCCGAATGCAGGGAAGCAGTGGCCTGTGTAGCACGATAATACCTTTGTGACAAATTTCTGCCTCTATAACGAAAATCAAAACTCCTTCGGGCCGAAAACCCTTTTCTTTGTCCAAAGACAAAAGGCTTAATAGTGCTAAAATATTTAGCTTCTTCATCCAACTGCTTCAGTTGTTTCGGCAGATTTTCTCCAAACAAATATCCAGGAGCTTGAACTCCACTTTCTTGACACAGGCTTGCATATCTAGGGTGAAATATGGGCCGAATCGCCATTTTCCTCATGCAATTGATCTCATAAAACGAATTGCACATTAAACCCAAAGTATCTTTTTGAATCTTGTCCATTTCCACATTCTCCATTTGCCTGCCAAATGCCGTGATGGCAGCCGAAAATAATTTTAGCACCTTTTGAAATTTCATTTCTTGGGCTCTCATACTTGGAGTCATAGATGCCCATACCATCGGATTCACCGTAGGCACTTCCAATGAGGCACAATTGCCTGGTGCTTTATATAATTCTGATAATTCATTCATCACAGTATTATGAAGCTGGTGAGATACCATATAATTTATATTGGCAGCTAGGCTTTCTTCCATAGCCTCACCACTTCCTTCGGGTATAGCAAAACTTTGTGCTATCTTAGGCAGATCAAGCCTTTTCTTTTTACTTTGTGGCGTGCTTTCAAAAATCATTTCAAATTCAGCAGGGTCTGCCTTCTGCAGCCCTAATTCCATCGGGATATTATCCCATGAGACTTCTTCCAGCCCAAATCGTGGGTCTGGAGTATCATATTCCCAACTTGGCCCACAGCCATATTCATCATATTGAAACCCCTCAGGGATTTTCTGGGATTCATGAGGGTACTGTGACCCTTGTCTCATAATAGTTTGGAGAACTTTCTCCATATGCTCCATTTTTGGCCACATATTTTTATTATCTGGAGGTCTTTCAAAATCAGAATCATCAGAAACCACGGGCCTCACAGTTTTCTTTTTGCATTTCTTAGGAGCATATTCCTCCGTGGTTATAATTTTCCGGAGAATCTGGAAATTCTATATCGGGTAAATCAGTGGCCAACGGTATCGGAACCGGGTCCACTCTAGCTTCGCTTCCCGTATATTTACTTTCACCCCGGGAGGCTCTTTTCACCCGCGAAGCCTTCCTTCCCGATTTCTCCATTTTGTTAAAATTTATCTTGTGCTCAATCAGCACGTTAACGTATAAATTTTTACTTTTAGTTTCGCTGTTGGAACCATCCAGCGTAACCTAAAACCCGCGCCGATGTAACTTCACTTACCTGCGGGCCGTTCCGACCGCTGCGAGGAGCTGCTCCTTACCGCAGCTCCTTCTTTCACCGTCAGCGTCGACGTCATGCCGTTACCAGCGTGAGGCGGGCTCTTCTTCACGTAGTCACTCACGTGACTCCGAAGTAAAATTTGACACTTAATTTGCCATCATGTTCCTCTTTGTTGATCTCAAACTATCCTAGCATGTTAGAATACCTTGCATTGATCACACTATTCACAATGTCCTTCTCCCTGGGGAATACCAATCTAAAAATGCTCATTTAGTACCTCACCAGCATCCAAGCGTAAATACACTCCTTTCTCTTTGAGTGATCCTTCCTTCTTCCTTCCTCTATGTTTTTAATATACCTAAAAAAACCTTAGAATTTTCTTTAATCTGACTATGCACTGACGTTTCATTGACATGTTCCTTAAGTTGCTTAATTGCCCGCTTGAATTATTTCCTGCCTGCTTTATATTCCCCAAAAGCTCTATCTGATTTAATCTTTGTTCAGTTCAGTTCAGTTCAGTTTTTTTATTTGTCATATGTAGGTTAACACAGGGTCAACGGTACAATGAAATGTGTTTGACAAGGCCTCAGTAATGATATATATGCTTCCTTTTTCTTTTTTTTACCATTTTCAAACCTCTCTCACTATCCAAGGTCCCCTTTTATTGTTGTTCTTATCCCTCCTCCTTACTGGGCTGATATAAGCATCGACGGTGTACATATGACTGAGGTCAAATGTGGGTTATGTAAGTGTGGATCAGAGTAAGCGCAGATGGTGTTAATGTGCACGTTGTAAGTGTGGATGGTGTAAGTATCAAACGATGCATAAACCAGCAGGAAGGAACTGCAGAGGCTGGTTTACATCGAAGGCAGTTAACAAAATGCTGGGGTAACTCAGCTGGACAGGCAGCAATCAAAGGTAGACACAAAATGCTGGAGTAATTGAAGTTGACACAAAATGTAGGAGTAAAATTGAAAGTCGGCACAACTTGGTGAGGTAGTCTAAAGAAGGGTCTCGAACCAAAACGTCACCCATATATTCTCTCTAGGGATGTTGTCTGTGCCGCTGAGTTACTCCAGCATTGTGTGTCTGGCAATCTATAAACCAGTGTAACTATCGGCAGTGTAATTTTGGACTGATGTGAGTGTGGGTTGGTGTATATACTATCCACAGTAAGTGTCTATGGGTGTAAGTGTGGGTTGTATAAGTGTGTACCTGTGTAAGCATGGACGTGTGTAAGTGTGGTCGTGTGCGACTGTGGATAGCATAAATGGGGACAATTGCAAGTATCAGTTTTGCATAAGGTTTAAGTTAGGTTTATTATGGTCATGTGTATCAAAGTACAGTGAAAAGCTTTGTTTTGGATGTTTTGCAATCAGATCAATTACGTATTAACCAATTTGATCAAATAAGCGTAGATGGTGTAAATGTAGACAGTTGCAAGCGCATGCTGGTGTCAGTATGATTAGTGTGCTGATCGGTGTATGTTAATCTGTCTAAAATTAGATCAGTGTAGGTGTGGACTGATGTAAGTGTGGCCCAGTGTAAGTGTGGGCTAGAGTGCGTGTGGGCATCATCTTGCCTATGGCATGTACAGCCTAAGGTTGTACCGGTTCCACCGGTTCCTTCTCCTCTCCTACTGGCCATGTGCCTCAGCAGTCACATCCATCATCATCGCTGACTCCAACCTCTGGCCTTCACGGGATGAGCAGCGATCAGCCCAGCGGGCTCCTCCTTCTACGCTGCGGTCCGCTGGATCTACGGGCAGGGATCTGCTATGCAGACCGTCTTTTCCGGCCTGTGGTCCACTGGGTTCTCCGAGCTGGGGCTGGCTCGGTGGCTATCCTCTACAGGCCTCGGTCCACCAGATCTTGCGTTCAGTTGAGGGGGACCATCTCGGTGACCACCTTCCACAGGTTGCGGTCTGCCATGGGGATTCAGCTCAGTTACTTCCCCTTGTAGGCCACAGTCCACCAGATCTTGCGTTCAGTCGAGGAGGACTGGCACGGCAGCCTACCCTTGTGGGCCCCAGCACTCCGGGAGCTTCTGATGCCGCAAGCGCTGGTCTGGGACCTTTGGAGAGAATCTGTGGAATTGGAGGAATTGGAGGATTGATAAAGTTCCCCATGATAGGCTGATCCAGAAGATTAAGATGTGCGAGTTTAACAGTGGCTTAGTTGGATGGATTCAGAACGCGCTTCCTGATTGACAGAGGGTTGAGATTCAGCCTGGAGGTCTGTGACCAGTGAAGTTACATAGAAAAAAAGAAACATAGAAAATAGGTACAGGAGGAGGCCATTCGGCCCTTCGAGCCAGCACCGCCATTCATTGTGATCATGGCTGATCTTCCGCTATCAATAACCCGTGCCTGCCTTCTCCACATAACCCTTGACTCCACTAGCCCCAAGAGGTCTATCCAACTCTCTCTTAAATCCATCCAGTGATTTGCCCTCCACTGCCCTCTGTGGCAGGGAATTCCATAAATTCACAACTCTCTGGGTAAAAAAGTTTTATCTCACCTCAGTCTTAAGTGACCTCCCCGTTATTCTAAGACTGTGGCCCCTGGTTCTGGATTCACCCAACATTGGGAACATTTTTCCTGCATCTAGCTTGGAAATTATCCTTTTATAATTGTATATGTTTCTATAAGATCCCCCGTCATCCTTCTAAACTCCAGTGAATAGCAGCCTAGTCTTTTCAATCTTTCCTCATATGACAGTCCCGGCATCCCAGGGACCAATCTCGTGAACCCACACTGCATTGCCTCAATCTCAAGGAAGTCCTTCCTCAAATTAGGAGACAAAAACTGTACACAATACTCCAGATGTGGTCTCACCAGAGCTCTATGCAGAAGAACCTCTTTACTCTTATACTGAAATCCTTTTGTTATGAAGGCCAACATTCCATTAGCTTTCTTCACTGCCTGCTGTACCTACACGCCAACTTTCAGTGACCGGTGTACAAGGACACCCTGGTCTCACTGTACCTCCCCCTTACCTAACGTACCCCCATTGAGATAATAATCTGCCCCCTTGTTTTTGCCGCTAAATTGGATAACCTCACATTTATCTACATTATACTGCATCTGCCACGCATCTGCCCATTCATTCAACCTGTACAGTCACCCTGCACCTCCTAACATCCTCTTCACAGTTCACATTGCCACCCAGCATTGTGTCATCCGCAAACTTGCTAGTGTTGCTCCTAATTCCCTCTTCCAAATCATTAATATATATGGTAAAGAGTTGTGGCCCCAACACCGAGCCTTGCGGCACTCCACTTGCCACTGCCTGCCATTCTGAAAAGGACCCGTTGACTCCTACTCTCCGCTTCCTGTCTGCCAACCAATTTTCTATCAATGTCAACACCCTACCCCTAATACCAGTGGCTCTGATTTTAGCCACAAGTCTCCCGTACGGGACCTTATCAAAGGCTTTCTGAAAGTCTAGATGCACTACAGCCACTGGAACCCCGTCATCCATTTTACTTGTCACTTCCTTAAAAAAATTACAGAAGATTAGTCAAGCATGATTTCCCTTCCAAAAATCCATGTTGACTTGGACTAATCCTTTTACTGCTATCCAAATGCCCCATTATTAGCGCTTTAATAATTGACTCCAGCATCTTTCCCACCACCGAAGTCAAGCTAACTGGTCTGTATTTCCCCGTTTTTTCTCTTGCTCCTTTCTTGAAAAGTGGGATAACATTAACTATCTTCCAATCCACAGGAACTGATCCTGAATTTATTGAACATTGGAAATTGATCACCAATGTGTCCACTATTTCTAGAGCCACCTCCCTGAGGACCCTGGGATGCAGACCATCAGACCCAGGGGATTTATCATCCTTTAGTCCCATTAGCCTACCCAATACTATTTCTCGCCTAATGGAAATTTCTTTCAGTTCCTCTACTCCCTGAGATCCTCTGTCCTCCAATACATCTGGGAGATTGTTTGTGTCCTCCTTAGTGAAGGCAGATCCATAGTACCTATTCAATTCTTCTGCCATTTCCTTGTTGCCCATAATAATTTAACCCGTCTGCCTTCACGGGACCCACATTTGACTTTGCTACTCTTTTTCTCTTAACAGATCTAAAGAACCTTTTAATGACCTTCTTTATATTCCCGGCCAGCTTCCCCTCGTACTTCATCTTTTCAGTCCGTATGTCCCGTTTTGTTTCCTTCTGTTGTCCTATGAAAGTTTTCAAATCCTCTGTCTTCCAGCTACTCTTTGCTGTGTTATACATCTTTTCTTTTAGTTTTATTCTATCCCTAACTTCTCTTGTCAGCCACGATTGCCTCCTACTACCCTTAGGATCTTTCTTCCTTTTTGGAATGAAATGATCCTGTGTCTTCCGGATTATGCCCAGAAATTCCTGCCATTGCTGTTCCACCGTCATTCCTGCTAGGATCCATATCCAGTCTACCTTGGCCTGCTCCCATCTCATGCCATCATAGTCCCCTTTGTTCAACTGCATCACTGCCACTTCCGATTTAATGTTCTCCTTCTCAAATTGCAGATTAAAACTAACCATATTATGCAGGGATCTGTGCTGGGACCACTATTGTTTGTGATGTATGGAAATGACTTGGATGTAAACATAGACAGGATGATTAGTAAATTAGCAGAACGCACTAAGATAGCTGGGGTCACAGACAGTGAGGAAGGCAGTCAATGTATGTAGCAGGATACATATCAGCTAAAGAAATTGTCATCTTTGAAAACATTAGCGCAGCAGTGGTGCTGGTGTCTGATGGGAACGGTGAAAGATGGACCTCACGTGTGCGGACGTGGCGCCAACGGACAAGAAGTCGAAGCCAAAGAACCGAATGGAAACGAGGTTGAAACGTCAAATAACCGAAAGAGTACGAAGCTGAAACGATAACTGACCAAAAGGATGGGACGCCTAAATGCAAACTAACCGAACGTCTTTAAACGTTCAAACCCACGGAGCACCTGATGAAGAGGTGCTCCACAATGATATACTCCAAAGGAGGGAGTTATCAGCCCGGGTATTATGGAGAACCCGCAGGCAGCGGCAACTGTTTCAGGGCTGCACAATATCTCCCTCTCTGAGAAAGGGAGCATTCAGGATCAGTTTCAGTCTGACCCAGAGCAAAAAATCTGATATAGGTCCACTGGAGGGGCCATGTCAGCGCAGGTAGTCTCAGGGGCCTGCGGCAGCACCTGTTTTCAGGGCTGCCTATGAATCTCCTTCTCCGTGGAGGGGAGTGCGAGAGGTCAGTATGTAACTGACTTCAAATTTAAAGTATGCCGTGGAACATACTGGAGCACATGCATATAGCTTCAAGGGACACCAGCCATTGGCAGAATACCCGCAAGGGGCCAGAGCTCCTTCACGCTACAAGTGCCGGCAGTGAACAGCACAGGATGACATTGGGAGGCATGATATCCAGAAAATGAAACCAGCCGCTGAATCCTCTCTTCAGGTAAGACTTATCCCACAGGCAAGACCAGGATGAGGAAGCAAAAAGCTGTCGGACTAATCAAGGTACCGATGACGAGCAAAGCTTCATTGGCAGGTGACGACACACCCCACGCCTCCATCGGGGGCAAGCGGTTCACTGAAGCCGATGGCAGCTTGAAAGCTGGGCATGGAAATATGGCCAGAGTTGTCTTTCGAGGCAGGCTCAGAATTATGGCCAGAGTTGTCTTACGAGACAGGCTCAGTATGATGAGGTTTTCAGACCAAGGCCCAACCCAGTCTTAGGGGAAACAGAACCTGCATCAGCGGCCTTTGGGCTTACCATAAGACCACCAGTATCCATAGAGGTAGGTGGGTCTGGTTCTGCCAAAACATGAGGTTGTGGACCATTTACATGTTGGTAATATTTACACTTGTGTTTTTGTACGTGACAATGATAACATGAGATTTAGATCTGGGTTTAATAAACTGATGATAACATGTGATTACTTTATACTGCACAACATACATAGGTTCCAAGTAGGCTTGGAATTGGGGACGGAGTTGTCTTTCGAGACAGTCCCAGTATTATGGGCAGGATTGCCTTTCAGGACAGGGTGAAAGCTGGAGGATGTCACTTCATCCAGATTTAACTCGTATGTGCAGTTTCCCATTTTGAAAGTCTATATTCAAGATGGGAAACTACGTTATTGTCTAACTATTGATTCTATAGGAGCTATATGGCAAGTATCGATCTCAAAGGTGCATGCTATTCAGTTCCCATTCTCAGGGATCACCGGAGATATTTTGAAATTTATCTGGATGGGTCAATGATAACAGTTAAAGCGTTGCAAAATGGGCTACTTCAGCTCCCAGGTTTATTTACCAAATTACTTAAACCAGTGCTTGGACTGCTCAGAGCTCCAGAACATTTGTTATCATTTATCTGGATGATGTTTTAAAAGCTGTATTTTACTAAAATTAACAGTTGCAGCCCAAATTATATTTGAGAAATTGGGGTCCTTTAATCCATCCAGTTAAATTTAAATTGATACCAATCAGAACAATTGACTATTGAGATTAACATTTAACTATCAACTTAACAGGGACTCTGCCCTGGGGCAAGAGATTGAATTAACAGAAGCCTATAACAACCTTGTTGTTATTAAGCAGCCTTCTATTCATCAAGTGTAATTGGTAATAAAGCAGCTGTGTTTCAGTGGTGCAAATTGGGCCTTTGCATTATCAGAACTTACATGCAAAGAATTAACTGCTCAAGTACCATATAGGTCATTGTTAATGCCATTACCAGCTGAAGCTACCAAAGTCACAATGGTGGCAGTATTCAGCATTACTCCAGTAATTTTGATCAGTAATCTTTTAGTAAATACAAACTGATGCTAGTCCTCAAAGATGAGAAATTCCGAATGCCATCTCCAGTTACGGAGGTGGATGCGGTTTGCATGAGTCACCAATATTTCAGTTATTGGTATCAACTACCTATAAACACTAGGTGCATTCTATAGGTCAATTGTTATTGTGAGAATATGCATAATCTGAATGCTCAACTCCAAGTTGATACACTATGGTGGTGGCATATGCTAGTCACATGGGTGCAATAAAGTTAAAGTATCCTATGATATTAACCTAACCTCATTTGAGGCTATTGTATCATCAAGTGAAATCAATGCCAACACAGAATGGATGTTGGATCACAAAGTATTTAATGTCATTATGGCCCGATGGAACACCGAATTTCGATATGTTTACATCCAGGCTCATTTACCAGTCGCAAAAATGTGGCATACAGTGGCGAGAGATACTCTATTGCCACACTGGGGAGAAATGTTCTTGCATGTCTTTCCTCCACAACAGTCAGGTCTTGCAATAAATCCAACAAGATACCACTTCAGGCATTCGAACTGTCTGACTAGTGTTGGGAATAATATAGAACCTAATATGGTGATTCAAAACATAAAACTTGCTGGTTCTGCCTGTGACAAGGGAAACCAGCCTCTGCAAGAAAATCAATTTGTTGACTTGCAGACTCTGAGACGACTATGCCTGAGGCTCGGGTTGTCAGACTGATCCATGTCGTGCTCACTGCAGAGTGCAGGAAAAGCACCAAAAGGCAGCACATTTCCACTTCAGCAGATGGGATGCGTTTTGTTTAAATACACATGTTACATGTTATACAGCATGGATAACTGACGTCTAACAGTTCATTTTCAAATGGGTCTTTGACAATAATTAATTTAAAGTGCCATCAACAGTGCCAACATTCCCTCTCATCATATTTGCTGCAGCAAGTGGGACCCACACTGTCGGGTCTCACCCTCTGATATCCAGAATTATATAGGATATCATTAACACAAGTTCCCCCAGGCCCGGGTACACAGAAGTATGGGACATTGATGTAATGTTAACATTACTTCACCAGGGGGCTCCAGCTACATCCTTATCTTTAGCCAGCTCTCATAAGGTACTAATCCTCATGGCACGGGCCTCAGTGCAGCGGGTCCAGTCACCACATAAATTGCGACTGGACAGGATGGTCACATCTGCAAATAACATATTATTTTATGTTTTTGATTTAATTAACCAGAACTAACCAGGGGCGCGAGGTCTCAAACTAGTTTCATGGCATACCCTATGGACCTTCGGTAATATGTGGTCACACATTTACAGCTATACGTCTAGGTCACAAGAGCCTCAAAGGCTCCAAATTAGCAATGTTTGTTAGTTACAAAAAACTTCATAAGAAGTATTAGTTCTTACCATCGCCAGGTGGGTAGAAACGGGGTTTTGGCTAATGCATGAGTCGATACTAATATTTACAACATTCACCCCTCCAGGGCTGCTACCACATCAACTCCTCGGGCAATGTACATTCCACAGGACCACATTCTAGCAGCTGCAGGATGGTCAAAAGAACATATTTCCCAACATTTTATATAACCCATTGCCAAACCGGGGGTACTGGCCAACTCCATTTTAGATTCTGTTTTATAGTTTCCCCCTGGATGAAAGGGGTCACTATTATTTTCTTTTGATGATAAAAGCATCAGCATTTTAACAAACTAAGTCATGTCTGAATGCATTAATCTTTTTCACTCATCCATGGTCACTTCATGCAGTGTGTAATGCATGGACTCGCTTCCGGCATGAAATCACAGAGCTTTGAAATCTTCACGTAGTCACTCACGTGACTCTGAATTAAAATAGTAAGATTAAACGAGAACCTACCAGTTTGAAGTTTGATCTTATGAGGAGTTACGATGAGCGATTATGTGGCCACCGCTTCCAACCCTCATATTATTAAGGTCATATGGTAGTTCTACTCTTCTCTAATCTTACTATGTTCAGTTCAACCATTATTATCTGTGATTTCACACCGCTGCTTTGAAGATTGACGCGCATGCGGGCTGAACAGCCTTCTTCACGTAATCGCTCATCGTAACTCTTCATAAAATCAAGATCAAACTTCAAACTGGTAAGTTCTCATTTAATCTTTCTATTAAACACACACACCCCCAATACACTCTGAAACTACACAGAATATGTGTCATGGTTTTGTCTTTCTGCGCTTTTATCATTTGTTTGTTTTTTTATGTGTATTTATATAAACACACACAATACCTATCCATATCTCTGTGTCTCCCTCTCCCCTGACTCAGTCTGAAGAAGGGTCTCGACCCAGAACATCACCCATTCCTTCTCTCCAGAGATGCTGCTGCTTGTCCCGCTGCATTACTCCAGCATTTTTTGTGCCTGTCTTCGATTTAAACCAGCCTCTGCAGTTCCTTCCTACACACAACATATATATGCAGACATATGCAGACATGTGTCTGTGTGTGTGGGGGGCTATATGCCTCAGAGGGTGGTGGAGGCAGGTTCTCTGGATGCTTTCAAGAGAGAGTTAGAGCTCTTAAAGATAGAGAAGTCAAGGAATATGGGGAGAAGGCATGAACGGGCTACTGATTGTGGATGATCAGCCGTGATCCCATTGAAAGATGGTGCTGGCTCGAGGAGCCAAATGGCCTACTACTATTGTCTATTGTCTATATATGTGTATATATGTATATATAAACACACCAAACTTTTCTCTCTCGTTTATTATATTGTTTTCACTGTACTATGTTCACATATTCTGTTGTGCTGCAGCAAGTAAGAATTTCATTGTTCTATCTGGGACATATGACAATAAAATACTCTTGACAATTCGGAAAGGGATTCCATTCAACATATTCCATTCAATTCCACAGAACAACAAAAACATAAAACATGTTATCATCTAAAGTGCCTCTTTCATTCACACAGACCTGTTAGGTAAAAAATAGTTATTTTCCCTTACCTCCCTTTGCCCCAATGTGATTTACCCACTGTGGTTTCAGCAGTTAGAGTTACGCTTTCCCCAGTCCGACAGACCTTTTTAGTTTTTAGTTTTTTTAGTTGTACAGATACAGCGCGGAAACAGGCCCTTCGGCCCACAGAGTCCACACTGACCAGCGATTCCCACACATTAGCATTGTCCGACACACATCAGGGAAATTTACAATTATACCAAGTCAATTAACCTACAAACCTGTACATCTTTGGAGTGTGGGAGGAAACCGAAGATCTCGGAGAAAAACCCATGCGGCCACAGGGAGAACGTACAAACTCCCGTGCAGACAAGCACCCCAAGGTCAGGATTGAACCCGAGATTCCGGAGCTGTAAGGGCTGTAAGGCAGCAACTTACAGTTACGCTCCTCTTGGCTGATAATCTTTGGATTTATTTCTCTGAATGTTTCCCACCTGAATCATTTATTTTTAAGTAGGTTTCCAGGTTGACATTTCCCATGTCATTAACAATTTAAACAATTCCATCAGACTTTGTCTTCAACATCAAAAACTCATTCCCAGTCTGTCCAGGTTACTCCGATTTCTACACGAAAGCAAACTTATTTTTTTGTTGCCTGAAGCGCACAAAGTCCAGTGTGCAATTTGCACAAAGCAATGTGATATTTGATGTTAACTGCCTCTGATATGTAGTGTTCAGTTGTGTTCATTTATTATTTTCAGATGTTGTAGGGTGTCAGGAAATGACACGGCAGTCACGGAGGCGCGGCGTTAGCTTTGCTGCCTTACAACGAATGCAGCGCCGGAGACCCGAGTTCGATCCCGATTACAGGTGCTGTCATTATGGAGTTTGTACGTTCTCCCCGTGACCTGCGTGGGTTTTCTCAGAGATCTTCGGTTTCCCCCCACATTCCAAGACGTACAGGTTTGTAGGTTAATTGGTAAATGTTAAAATTGTCCCTAGTGGGTGTAGGATAGTGTTAATGTGTGGGGATCGCCGGTCGGCGCGGGCCCCGGTGGGCCAGAGGGCCTGTTTCCGTGCTGTATCTCCAAACTAAGCTAAATCTGTAGTGTTACCAGAATGCGATGCAGATGGAATTTAAGGGAATGTTGAAGTTTTGTTTTAGTTAAGTACATAACCCTCCTATCTGCCTTCTTAAGGCCTGTCCCACTTGGGCGTTATTTGCGCATCATTTCCGCAACATTATTTACGCATCACGACACACATGTAATGCGCGCATGGCGTGCATTACACGCGCATGGTGAGACGTGGTGGCATAACCCAGTGAGAGCGCGGCGCCCCAGGATTTTGGAATTCTCAAAATACTCGCGTGCCACCCCCGTGAAGCGCAAATGACGCCCAAGTGGGACAAGCCCTTGACCCTATATAGCCCCTCCTTCTTCTTCACTCCCCCCCCTGTCATTTTCCCCACCTGAACTGGCACCTATTTCTCCCCAAAGATAGACACAAAATGCTGGAGCAACATATCATCTCTGGAGGAAAAGGAATAGGTGACGTTTCGGGTTGAGACCCTTCTTCAGACCTGCCGCACCACTAGTTCAGGATCACGGGGGCTTCAAGACAGTGTGCGGACGTGGCGCGGATGGACGACAGGCCGAAGCAAAGAAGTCGAAGCCAAAGAACCGAATGGAAACGAGGGCGAAACGGCAATAAACCAAAAGATTACAAAGACAAAACAGCTTACTAACCGAAAGGAAGTGACACCTAAATGCAAACCAACGGAGAGGGCGGGACATCACTGTGAAGGCATGATTATTGTCCCAAACCTCCGCTCCACGCAGCACGCAGCCCACGGATGGTGGCCGTGGGAGAGTGGGGAATGCACATCTTCGGCCGCTTTCAACTTGGTGCTTGGGTTCAGAATGCCCAGCCACCTATGGCTTGTGTGAGAAAATGAACCACATGCTCCCAACTCCCCCTTCTCTCTCCCCTCCTCTCTCTCGCTCTCTCTCTCTCTCTCTCTCTCTCTCTCTCTCTCTCTCTCTCCCTCTCTCTCTCTCTCTCTCTCCCTTCTCTCTCCCTCCTCTCTATCCCTTCCCTCTCCTCCTCTCTCTCCCCTCTTCTCTCCCTCTTCTCTCACTCCTCCTCACTCTCCACTCTCCCCTCTCTCATCCACTCTTCTCTCTCTCCTCCTCTTTCTCCCCCCTCCTCCCTGCTCTCTCCCTTCTTCTCTCCCCCTTCTCTCCCCCATCTCCCTTTTAACTCTATCCCCTTCTATCCCCACTTCTCTCTCTTCTCCGTCTCCACCCACAGGAGCATCCCACAGTCACTGAGCATGATGCACCGCCATCGGACCCCAACCTCCATACCAGGGTGATTCCCCCCCCGACCGTGGTCAGTGACTGTGGGACACTCCCGCGGGCAGTGATGGAGGAGAGAGAGAATGGGGTAGAGAATGGGAGAGAGAGAAGGGGGAGAGAGAGAAGGAGGGAGAGAGAAGGGAGAGAGAGGAGAGAGAGGAGGGGAAGAGAGATGAGGAGAAGAGAACAGTGGAGAGAGAGAACAGAGGAGAGAGAGAGAAGAGGGGAGGAGAGGAGGAGGGAGAGATAGAATGGAGCGAGAGGGGGAGAGAGAGGGGGAGAGGGAGAAGAGGGTAGAGAAGGGGAGACAGGAACATGGGATTCATTTTCCCACACAAGCCATAGGTGACTGGACAATCTGAACCCAAGTACCAAGTTGAAAGCAGCCGAAGGTGTGCAGCCCCCACTCTCCCTTGGCCACCCGCTGTAGGTCGGGTGGAGCGGAGGTTTGGAACAATGCTCATGCCTTCACAGTGATGTGATGCACGCAGGGGTCTGGACCAATCGCTAACAACTCCGCCCCCCGGCAACATCATGCCTGTTATTGGACTTTTCTGTTGAGCGGCAGTCGGTTCTTTGGCTTGTAGGCGACGCGCCTTTCGGGTAGGTGGCGTTTCGAATGAGCGGCCATTCGGTAAGTTTGCTTTTAGGTGATGCAACTTTTTGGTTCGTTGGATATTAGGCGTCCTGCCCTTTCAGTTAGTTTACATTTAGGCATCCCATCCTTTCAGTTAGTAGGTGTTTCGTCTTCGGTCTCATTCGGTTTATTGACGTCACTCAGACTTGGCAGCTCAGTCACTCAGGCCAGGCAGCACAGTCACTCAGGCCAGGCAGCTTAGTCACTCAGGTCACTCAGCTGAGAAACTGCCAGATATTCTGCCGAAAACAAGTGACAGACTCTGTGAGAAAGGGGAGAGGATAATTAATCTTAGACATTTTCATCGTTTTTTACAGATCGCAGTAATGAAAGAGGAAAGTCTATCTTTGTGTGGATCTCTGGAGCGCTACTATGGGTGTTGTGTGCTGAAGGAACTGGTTTCCAGAGGGCTAGTATGGACATTGTGAACTGAATGGATACTTGGACTTGCAGTTTAGTGAGTCATAGCTGGTGGACTGGCAGTTCACGAAGTCATGGTGGTGGGCTGGCACTTCAGTCACTTACAGCTGAAGGGCTGGCAATTCACTTACTGATGGCTGGTGGGCTGGCAGTCATGCCACTCAACAGCTGATGTGGTGGCAGTTCACTCAGTCACCCCTCCTCCCTTCACCTCCCCACAGCTCCTTGCCTTTCCCCACCCCCCCCCACGCATTCAGTCCACCCCCCCCCCCCCCTCAACCTCCCCCCCATGCACTCCCCCCACGACAGCGCAGTCATTCTGCATATTAGATTCCCATTGTGATGAAGAACATGCAGGCATGGCAAGTTTAAAAAAGGATTTTATTAAAGTTTAATATGTGAATGACTTAAAATATAACACCAATTTAAATGTTAAAGATTAGATGTATTAAGTTATTTCTTGTTGTGTCTCTTGTTGTGTTTCTGCTGTCACTGCCTCTTGATTCCTCTTTATTGTTGATCAAACTCCAACTTCACAGAAACATAGAAAACATAGAAAATAGGTGCAGTAGCAGGCCATTCAGATATTCGAGCCAGCACCACCATTCATTGTGATCATGGCTGATCATCCGCTATCAATAACCCGTGCCTGCCTTCTCCCCTATCCCTTGACTCCACAAGCCCCAAGAGCAATATCCAACCACTCTTAAATCTATCCAGTGATTTGGCCTCCACTGCCCTCTGTGGCAGGGAATTCCATAAATCACAACTCTCTGCATGAAAATGTTTTTTTTTTCTCACCTCAGTATTAAATGACC
The DNA here is from genome assembly GCA_035221665.1 of Okamejei kenojei. Taxonomy (NCBI): domain Eukaryota; kingdom Metazoa; phylum Chordata; class Chondrichthyes; order Rajiformes; family Rajidae; genus Okamejei; species Okamejei kenojei. Next base: position 24,335,773 of record CM069136.1, on the reverse strand, counting down.
TCCCCTTTATTCTAAGAGTGAGGCCCCTGCTTCTGAACTCGCCTAACATTGGGAACATTTTTCCTGCATCTAGCTTGTCCAGTCCTTTTATAATTTTATATGTTTCTATAAGATCACCCCTCATCCTTCTAAACTCCAGTGAATACAAGCCTAGTCTTTTCAATCTCTCCTCATATGACAGTCCCGCCAGTCCAGGGATCAATCTTGTGAACGTACGCTGCACTGCCTCAATCACAAGGATGTCCTTCCTCAAATTAGGAGACCAAAACTGTACACAATACTCCAGATGTGGTCTCACCAGAGCCCTATACAACTGCAGAAGAACCTCTTTACTCCTGTACTGAAATCCTCTTGTTATGAAGGCCAACATTCCATTAGGTTTCTTCACTGCCTGCTGTACCTGCACTACAACTTTCAGTGACCGGTGTACAAGGACACCCAGTTCTCGCTGTACCTCCCCCTTACCTAACCTAACCCCATTGAGATAATAATCTGCCCCCTTGTTTTTGCATTCAAAGTGGATAACATCACATTTATCTATATTATACTGCATCTGACATGCATCTGCCCACTCACTCAATCTGTCTAGGTCACCCTGCAACCTCCTATCATCCTCCTCACAGTTCACACTGCCACCCAGCTTTGTGTCATCCGCATACTTGCTAGTGTTGCTCCTAATTCCCTCTTCAAAATCATTAAATATATGGTAAACAGTTGCGGCCCCAAAACCGAGCCTTGCGGCACTCGACACACCACTGCCTGCCATCCAGAAAAGGACCCGTTCACTCCTACTCTTTGCTTCCTATCTGCCAACCAATTTTCTATCCACGTCAACGGCCTATGTGCTCTACCATGTGCTCTAATTTTGTCACCAGTCTCCCGTGCCGGACCTTATCAAAGGCTTTCTGAAAGTCTAGATAACCTACATCCACTGGCACCCCTTCATCCATTTTACTTGTCACATCCTCAAAAAATTCCAGAAGATTATTCAAGCATGATTTTCCTTTCATAAATCCATTTTGACTTGGACTAATCCTTTTACTGCTATCCAAATTATGACCTCTTTAATAATTGACTCCAGCATCTTTCCCACTGCACACAGCACCCCAAGCAGAGTGCAGGCAGCAACTCCAACCGCACAGCACTCCACGCAGAATGCAGTCAGCAAGTCCAACCTAACAGCATTTCAAGCAGAGTGCACAAACATACACTCACACACACACAGACACTCACACTCACACACAGACACATACATACACACACACACACACACAAAACACTCACACAACACATCACACACACACACAAAGACACACATCACACACAAACACAAAGACACACACACTCACAAAACGCGTACACACACTCACACACTCACACAGCCACTCACACACTCGCACAGACTCTCACACACACAGACCGACTCACATACACTCACACAAAACACACACTCACAGACATAGACAGATACACAGACAGACGCACAAATAGACACACAGTCAGACAAACAGACAGATGCACAGACAGATACACGCACAGACAGACCATGCACAGACAGACACACACACAGACACACACACACACTCACGCACACACAAACACAAAGACACGCACACACATCATACATATGGCAGTAAAACTTTTATGAATACTCAAATGGCTGAGCGCAGCGTCTTCACTTTGGGCCTTCCACAGTCAGCAACACTTCCACGTTCTGCGCAATCTCTGCACTCACCGGAAATGCCGCAATCAGCGTGACCTGTCCACAAAGCAGAAATCATGAAATGAGCAGGACCTTTGCAGTAAACACGGTCAGAGCTAACAAAGCATTTGTTCCTTCCAAACGCAGTTGGAAAAGCCGGAGTTGCCAAAGCCGGAGTTGCCAAAGCCGGAGTTGCCAAAGCCGGAGTTGCCAAAGCCGCAGTTGCCAAAGCCACATTTCAAAGGACACAGTTTAAAAAACACATAAAGGTCACTCACAGGTCAGTAGACACTCAGTGTTCTGTAGATTCCTAGCTCAGACTGAGAGTTGTGGCCCCTCCGTTGCCATCTTGCAGTGACTGAGCCACGTCCAGACTTTCGGGTTTATAGCCGCTCCCCCCACCCCCAATAGGGGCGTGGCCTTCATGACAGGAGAGAATCGCAACATTTTTTAAACACTAATAATTCTTTTATTTTTCATCATTGGGAAAAATCCTCGGCACCTGATGAGCAGAGGAGGAGTCTGAGTGGGATGGACAAAAATCACAGCCGTAAGTGGTAGCGTTTTTTCTAAAATCAAACAACAACACAAACAGGGAGTGGTCAAGATGAGGTTTTTAATTATCCACATTTTATTAGGCTGTGTTTGTGTGTGGGGGGGGGGGGGGGGCGGGGGAGGGTGGGAGAAACAGGTTTTTAGTCTCTCCCTTCGGGGGGATGCGACCTTTTCTTGTCGTGTCCCCCGTCACCGTCTCCGTCTGTGCTGAGGCCTAATGGCGGAGCTGGTGGCCTCGGAGCTGTGGCGAGCGTTTTCAGAGAGCTCCAGTGTTTTTCCAGCGGCGGCGGCGGCCCGGCTTCGGGGCTTCGGGGCTTCGGCGCTCCAGCAGTTGCTCCAGCGTGCTCCAACAGCGGCCCGGCATTGGCGCTCCGGCGGCTTCTCCCAGCGGTTGCTCCAGCGGCGGCCCCGGCTTCGGCGCTCCGGCGGCTCTCCAGCGGCTCTCCAGCGGCTCTCCAGCAGGGTGCTCCAGCGGCGGCCCGGCTTCGGCGCTCCGGCGGCTCCGGCGGCTCTCCAGCGGCTCTCCAGGGGTGTGCTCCAGCGGCGGGGCCCGCTTTCGGCGCTCCGGCGGCTCTCCAGCGCGGCTCTTCCAGCGGGTGCTCCAGCGGCGGCCCGGCTTCGGCGCTCCGGCGGCTCCGGCGGCTCTCCAGCGGCTCTCCAGCAGTGCTCCAGCGGCGGCCCGGCTTCAGAGCTCCGGCGGCTCCAGCGTTCCCCGTGGTCGATCCTGGCTGGGGGCTTGTGGTGGTGTTCCGGCGGCGGCGGCGGTGGCGGCCTGGGCTTCGGAGGCTCGGCCGCGGGCCTGGTGGACGATGACATCGAAGGCCTGGATTGCCTCACTACAGAGGGGGAACAAGTAGGGGAAAATGACAAGACTCTTAAGATTTTTGCCTTCCACCACAGTGAGGAGGTGCTTGGTGAACTCACTGTGGTGGATGTTAAATTATGTGTTTATTGTGTTTTTTGTTTTAATTTATTACATGTTACGACTGCAAGGTAAACAAATTTTCATTCAGACCGAAAGGTCTGAATGACAATAAAGGAATCTGAATCTGAATCTGAATCTGATTTTAATAGCCACATTTTAATAGCCACGTTAATAACCACATAAAGAGCACTCACAGGTCAGTAGACACTACGTGTTCTGTAGATTCACAGCTCAGACTGAAATGTCGTGACCTCTCCCTCAACATCTTGCAGATAGACTGAGCCATGTCCACACATTCTGGGTTTTATAGTCGCTCCCCCTCCCACCGGAAGGGCCTGGCCTTCATGGCAGGGATTGACAGGAGAGAGGAATCTCAAACATTTTTTAAAACACTAATAACTCTTTTATTTTTCATTCAATGGGAAAAATCCTGGGCACCTGATGAGCGGGAGGGGGACTCTGAGTAAGATGGCCAAAAATCACAAGCCGTACATTGTAGAGTTTTTTTCTAAAATCAATATACAACCGCAAACAGGAAGTTGTCAAGATGAGGCTTTTAAATATATAGATATTCAATATCATCCAGGTCTAACAGAACAACAATATAATTCAATCTCCTCATCAGTAAAAAATTGCCCATTTTTCTCTCACCAAAACAGATGGCAATGTTTCTCCTATTATGCTCCATCTGCCCCATGTCCTTGCCCCATTCACTAACCCATCTTTATTGTCCCATTATGTCATCGCTGCATTCTCTTCTTAGCTCACATTGGCACTACCTATGTTTTTTGTCAAGCCAACTTGTATATATTGCATTTAATGCTGTTATACAAATCATTGTTGAAGACTGGAGACAGCTGAGGCCAAAGCACTAATTGTTCTGGCACCACACCAGTTAAAAGGTTAAGACCACTGGTGGTGCCAGAACTTTTTACTCTTTTTTTTCTGTCTGCTTTTTGTATTCTGTGTTCACTAACCATCCTTCAGTCAATATATTACCTCTGTCACATCTAATTTAGTTCAACAATCTTTGATATGGCCTTAAAATATGACTTTTGGAAAGACTACAAAACACATCAATTATTTCACCTTCCCAATCCTATCCATATATTTATTTCAAAATGTCATTTAATATTGCTAAAATATTGTTATAGCACCTGCCTCAAACCCTTTCTATATGGGGAGAAAGAAGATAAATTGGGTCAATTGGGACTATAACTCACTTGGAATTTAGAATCTCTTTGGAATTATCCAAATATCTTCTTGAGCAAAACAGACAGGATGAAACATAGAGACATAGAAAATGGGTGCAGGATGAGGCCATTTCGGTCGAGCCAGCACCGCTATTCATTGTGCTCATGGCTGATCATCCACAATCAGTAACCCCTGCCATGCATTCTCCCCATATATACCTTGATTTCCGCCAGCCACAAGAGCTCTATCTAACTCTCTTTTAAATGCATCCAGTGAATTGGCCTCCGCTGCCTTCTGTGGGCAGGGAATTCCACAAATTCACTACTCTCTGCGTGAAAACATTTTTTCTCATTTCAGTTTTAAATGGCACCCCCTTTATTTAGACTGCGGCCCTGGTTTTTGTACTCCCCCCAACATTGGGAACATTTTTCCTGCATCTAGCTTGTCCAGTCTTTTTATAATTTTATATGTTTCTATAAGATCCGCTCTCATCCTTCTAAAATTCCAGTGAAATACAAGCCTAATTCTTTCCAATCTTTCCTCATATGACAGTCCCGCCATCCGGGGGATTAATACCTCGTGAAGCTACACTGCACTGCCTCAATCACAAGGAAGTCCTTCCTCAAATTAAGAGACCAAGAACTGCACACAATACTCCTGATGTGGTCCTCACCAGGGCCCTGTACAACTGCAGAAGCACCCTCTTTACCCCTATACTCAAATCATCTCCTTGTTATGAAGTCCAACATGCCATTAGCTTTCTTCACTGCCTGCTGTACTGCCTGATTACTTCAGTGACTGGTGTACAAGGACACCCAGGTCTCGTTGACTTCCTCTTTTCTGAATCTGGACGCCATTCATTAATAATCTGCCTCCTTGTTCTTGCTGCCAAAGTGAATAACCTCACATTTATCTAGATTATCATGCAATCTGCCGTGATGTGGCAGCTGCCCACTCAATCAACCTGTCCAAGTCAACCTGTAACCTCCTAGCATCCTCTTTCGCAGTTCACACTTGCAACCCAGATTTGTGCCATCTGCAAAATTTGCCCAGTGGTTACTTTTAATTCCCATCATCTAAATCATTTTAATATTTATTGTAAAATAGTTGCGGCCCCCAGCACCGAGCCTTGCAGCACTCCACTCGCCACTGCCCTGCCATTCTGACAGGGACTGTTTATTCCTACTTTTTGTTTTCCTATCTGCCAACCAATTCTCCTCCTATTCCTTATGACCTAATACACACATTGCAAATGCCATGAAGCTACAGGGGATGTCATGGAGTCATCCATCAAAGTGTTCAAGCAACCTTGCATATACAGGAAGTGAACCTTGCTACGCACCAGGGCGAAACCTTCTATTCCTGGAGCATTCTTTATATCATGATCATGAAATGAGCCACATCCTTTGTCTATGCACGGTTACTGGTTGTTTTGTTTTCAGACCTGGCTTAACCCCCCGAGAAGGTGGTGGTGGAAAGGTATCATTCTGGTTTGCGGTCTCCGACCAGTGGATTTCCTCTGGAATTGGTTATGGAGTCATAGAGTTATAGGAATATGGAAATAGGCCCTAGGCCCCAACTTGTACATGCCGATCAAGAGTTCCTATCCACCTGCCCGTGTTTTGGCCCATGTCGCTCTAAGCCACTCCTATATCCATGTTCATAAGTTTATAAGCAGAAGTAGGCCATTCAGCCCATCGATGGTGGAAAGGGGTCAAGAGCTTCAAATTCCTGGGCGTGCATATTTCTTAAGATCTCTCCTGGGTCCCAGAACACTGAATGCAATCATAAAGAAATAGATGCTGCTCACACCCGCTACGTTTCTCCAGCATTTTTGTCTACCTTTCGATTTTCCAGCATCTGCAGTTCCTTCTTAAACATTCCAACTATAAAGAAGAAGCTTTGACTTCAACTTTGACATAACAGCCTGGTTGTTTGCCATCTTGAAGATTCATCACTGCGTATTCACTGACCTATACTGACATTTTTTATTTGTTTACCTTGGCGCTTTATGCACTGCACGGACAACATGGTTCTGTTTTTGTTGCAGTTCTGTTCTCTATTCCATGCTATTCAGAAACTTGATGAAATGCCATCAATCACCAAATGTTGAAAAAGCTAATGGAACTGTATCATCTGGAAGGACAAGAGAGCAATGATGTTGGTACGTTTTCACCTGCAACAAGCCTCCAAGCTACACATTGACTTGATTTGTAAATGCTTCACCCTTCCTTTGCATGGGAATAATAAAATGTGTGTCTTTTGAGCAATTATTGGATTTACATCCAGAAACATTCATGCCACAAAGAAATCAATCAAAATCTGAAGTAGGACCCTTTGTTAACCAAAAATATTAGGAAACATGATCCAAAGAAAGGCTTGTGGAAAGTTGCTGGAAATATGGAATAAAAACAGGAAAATATTAGAAAAATTCAACAGAATCAGGCAGCATCATTAGAAAGGTAAGGAGAGCTGATGTGCCGTTAATAGGTTTTTCAGCAGAAATGCAGAGAGAAAAAATGTAGAGGTAGGTTATAGATCAGCCCGTCAGTGGATATTTTTTAAAGTCTGAGATAAATAGGATTTCTTTTATATGTATGGGTGTTCAGGGGTTATGGGGAGAAGGCTCAGGAGAACGGGGTTAGGAGGGAGAGATAGATCAGCCATGATTCGTGAAATGGTTGTAGTAGTCTTGATGGGCTGAATGGCCTAATTTGCTCCTGTGACATGATATTATGACCTTCTGAGATCAAACATTGAATGATACGATATGACAGCAACCCCTATCCTGCTTAACAAGTTCTAAATTCTACTTTCCTAACGGGAAACCAATAAATTCTAAAGTGTGTTGTGTTTTAAACTTTCTTTACCAGCCCATTTATGTCAATATAAAAACAACCTCGCTTAGTGGGTTTTGTGGCGGTGTTTGCGTCTTTTTTTTTTATTATTGTCTTGTTAAATGTATGTTATTACGAGCTAGTTTTTATTATTTTTTTTAGCTGTTGTACTATGTGGGGATTGGGTGGTTGGAGGGGGGTATGTGGGAGGGTGGGAACCTATTTAATCTCATTCCCTGTTCGGGGGCGGGACCCGACTTTTTCCCAGTCTGGTCTCGGATGTCGTTGGGCCAACATCGAGGAGCGGCGGAAACTGACACCACGGAGCTGGCCATCTTCGGAACGGTGTAAGAGCTATGGAGGCGCAAAGCTGCAACTCAACTTTGGAGTTTTTCGGAGGCTCCGGCCGCCAAGCCCGGGTGGACCAGGGAAACATCGGGAGCTCACAGTACCCTGGTGGGAGACCGCTTATTTTTACGAACTCTGCAACGGCAAAATTCCTTCACCCGCTAGATCACGGGTGTTTAAAGGACACCAGAAGTGCAGGCCTAACATCGCCCTGCGTAGACTTTAAACGGCCTCAGGACTTACCATCGCCCTCCGGGGGGCTTAACATCGGAGCCCCAGTTCGCCTCTCGACGCTTGCAGTTGGACTATTGCTAGACCGCAGGAGAAGAACAAAGGGAAGAGATAGAGACTTTGCCTTCCATCACAGTGAGGAGGTGTTGGAGGGGATTCACTGTGATGGGACGTTTCTGTGTAAACTGTGTTAAGTGTGGGTCTTGTTTTTTTTTGTAATGTAATAAAAAACTGTAGAACTGAAATTTCGCTCAAAACCTAGTTGTTTGGACTGACAATATATAGCATTCCATTCCATTTCACATTTCCAGAGATTTGGAATGAGTTCAGGATCTCTTCAACATGACCACAGATTATTGTATAGAAGAGTCAGGTTCTCTTCATCTACCAATGTTTCTCATAACAAGATAATGACTTTCAGTAAACTGAAACAATATTGAACTTGCAGTTATTATAAGACGGCAATTTACATGGGGAAACATTAATCATAAATTGAACTTTAGGCTTTGCTTACATATAATCTCAACTCAATAAATTTGCTTCTGAATAAAGAGGTAGGCACAAGGAACTGCAGATGATCATATCTTGAACAAAAAACTAAACAGTAGGAGGTCATCATTTTAGGATGGAACTACAGGTATTGGTTTAAACCAAAGATAGACACAAAATGCTGGAGTAAATGAGACAGGACAGGCCAGCATCTCAGGAGAGAAGGACCCTATGGGGCAACGTTTCGGGTCGAGGACCCTTCTTCAGAAGTCTGCAGAGAGTGTAGAAAATAATAGAGAGGGTGAAAATGGACTGATTAAAGCCAAGATCAAAAGAAGGGTCTCGACCCTATGCCACCCATTCCTTCTCTCCAGAGATGCTGCCTGTCCGCTGAGTTACTCCAGAGTTTTGTGTCTGTCTTTGGTGTGAATCGGCAATCTGCAGTTCTTTCCCTACACTCGTCAAGAGTCAAGAGTGTTTTATTATCATATGTCCCTGATAGATCAATGACCATTCTTACTTGCTGCATGCACAACAGAATATGTAAACCATAGTACACTTCTTCTTAATTTCGTGTCCACCCTGTTACAAATATGTTGACATCGCTGTCATCGTCCGTCCTGAATATGGGGCAAGCTTCGGGCACAACAATCAGTGGGGAGGCGTCACTTGTCCTGCTTAATGACATCTTTCCTATAGCTTGGCAACCAGACTGCACACAATAATCCAAACGCAGCTCGTTCAACAAAGACCTCCAGCAATCTTTTGAGTTTCTAAGGAACTAAACAATTAGTGCTATATACAACTACAAACAGCTGCCCATTACAGAATTGTCACCTGTGACCCTTACTGTCTGGATAGCACTCATGCAAGAAACAAATGTTTTCATTTAATCTTATTACATAAAGCATCATTTACTGTAGATAGATGTAATAAAGCTGGAGTAACTCAGCCGGTCAGGCAACATCTCTGGAGAAAAGGAATAGGTGACATTTCGGGTATGGAGGACCCTTCTTTCGACCTTACCTGGGTTAAATAGAAAGATTAAACGAGAATTAACCGTTTGAAGTTTGATCTTTATTTTATGAGCAGTTGCGAGTGAGAGACTATGTGAAGACACAGGCCCGCATTCATCAATCTTCAGAGCAACTGTATGAAACCACTGACACTTGAAATCCAAATTAGCTATGGAATGTTCATAACCTTGACTACATGAATGATCTTTTTTGAGCTTCATGGGTTGGGAGTGCGGAGGGCACGTAGTCTCTCACTCAACTTCTCATAATTTAAAGATCAAACTTCATACGGCAAGTTCTCGGTTTATCGTTCTAATTTTATTTCTGAAAGTCTCGTGACGAGATCATTGTAGCCTTTGAAACTCTGTGGTGTCATGCAGTAAACCCAATCTGTATGTGAGCACACTACTCAGATAAACCATAAGATGGTATATTAATCATAGGCCATATAAACACATGATGCTAACTTTACAACATGTATATCGCCGTGAGCAGAACCACATTTCCCATTTACTTCCTGAGTTTCTGTCATGTCTCATGTAACATTAACCAGAATTCTATCTGCAAATTGTCCAGACCTGTTAGAGGTTTATTATAAAAACTTCCAAAAAAACGTGTGTTAATCTGATCATCCTGCGGTTGCATGAATGTGATCAGGTGAACCTCTCATTCTATTGGGAAGGCCGACATGGCTGCAGGGCCCTGGTTTATGAGCTGCGGACTTGAAAATATCTGTATTCGCTCCCGCTTTCGACAGTGTACACTTTATCCATCTTGAAATAGTCTGCACCTATTACTCTCTTGTGTGGCTTTTTTATTTGTACTTGGGTCTAATGTCCCTGGTTCAAACAGGTGGGCTTGGTCCCCCACACAGTATTACACCTCTCCACCAATTCCAATTTTGGTGGTCTGTGGGGGGTCTTTCTGGAGCGATAGTAGGGGGTGTTGTGGGTGAAGGAATTGGTTTCCAGAGGGTGTGTTGGAAATTGTGGGCTGTTATGAATCTTGGGAAAGGGTGGTCAGTCACTCAAGCATGTGTGCTGTTGGCTAGCTCACTCACTCACGGCATGATGGTGCTGGCAGTGACTCACAACTATTCATTGAAATTCCATTTCAAGCAGGGTGCAAGACCACGGAATTCATGTGCTGTTTTCTACCATTTTCAAAGCAGGGTGCAAGGCCACCAAATTAAAATGCAGTGTCTCATCCATGTCAAAGCAGGGTGCAAGGCACAAATTCAAGTGCAGTATCATACCAGTTCAAGCAGGTCTAGGTGCAAGGTAACGTATTCAAGTGCAGTTTTCATACATTTCAAGCAGCTGTTGGTGCCTGGCCACCAAATCCAAGTAGCAGTATCTACCATTTCATGCAGGGTGCAAGGCCACCAAATTCAGTGCGGTTCATACCATTTCAAAGGGTGCAAGGCACCAAATTCAACTGCAGTTTATACCATTTCCAGAGGGTTGCAGGTTACAAAATTCAAGTGCTGTTACCTACCATTTAAGCAGGGTTCAAGGCCACCCCCAATTCAAATGTAGTTTAATACCATTTCTCAAGCAGCATGCAACGGCCACCAAATTCAAATGCGTTTCATACACATTTCAACGCTGGGTGAAAGGCACCCAACTTCAAGTGCATTTTCATCCATTCAAGCAAGGTGCAAAAGCACAAATTCAAGTGCAGTTTTGCATACCATTTCAAACAGGGTGCAAGGCCACGGAGACCGTGCGGTCGTGCCTCTCCCTCGCTCCTCTTGCGAGGCGGAGCCAGCCCACACATGGGGTATTTAAATCCCTGCCATCGTGAGAGGGACGTGGCCTTAATGGCGTGATTGACATTAGAGAGAATTAACTTTTTAAAACACATAATAAGATTTTTATTTTTCAACGTTGGGTCAACAACAGTCTTATCTTTCTTTTTTCATCACTATACAAAAAACAACATACTCCTTC